>CAAKHF010019637.1:14761-24761 GCA_901007745.1 Hippocampus kuda | reverse complement strand
ATATACAGTATATATATATATATATATATATATATATATATATATATATATATATATATATATATATATATATATATATATATATATATATATATATATATATATATATATATCAGCGACTATAGTGTTTTATATTAAAAATATATATTTATATAGCGATAGATTAAAAAAAAGATTAATATGAAAGATAATATAAAATATCTTTCTTTCTTTTCTCTAGTTTCTGTTGCCTTTTCTGTGAATCTCTCAACACATTTCCTTTCACCACCAGGGGTCAGCTATGGACTATAAAGACAGACGTCTGATGTTTGAGGCCCAAGTGTACAATTTTACATTGATATCCGCAACTTACTTTTGTAGGGTTGGTAGGGTATACCAACCCTATAGATATTATTTGAGGATATTAAAGTCATTATCTATCTATTCCAATTTCACATAAACATTATAAATCTAAATATTATAATATTGGAATGCAATTTCTGAAGGTACGAATGCAGAAGTCAATGCTGGGGAAGTCATTGAATTAAATGTTGCAAGTTGGAATGGGTTAGAATAGGTAAAAAAATGTGAAACGATTATGTAAATATGTACATCTGTTTTAAAGTGGGAATTTTATTGTGAAAATCCGGAATTTGATAAGTACTGTAGTTTTATATAGGTGGACGTCCTGAATAAGATAAACAGTTTAACGTTGGAATGGTTTAAAGTGGTCAAGAAATGTGGAGATATCGGCAGGAATTTGTGAATGTTGTCATGTAAAATGTGGAAAGATGAAAATTACAGAATGTGGGAAACGTTGGAAGATAGTTTCTGAAGTGTCCTGAACACGGTCGGCGCAATACATCGGGGCTTGGGGGTGTTATCTCCCCGCCAAAAATCTACGCAGCACCAGTTAAACCTTCCAGAATTGTATTGATATTCTAAAATGTATAAATACATTATTTTCTCAGCCCACTTTCCACTTTTACCTCTAAGACAGGGAAGCAAAACCCTGAAACCGGAGATGCGGACTTTTTTTTTTTTAATATCTCCTTCACGTGAATATGTTTTAGGAGTGCCGAAATTGTGAAATCCTGTAAACATTTTGGAACGTGCAAGTAGTTCAGCGTGCCCTAAATTTGAAACGCTCTTCAGCATTTGAAACATGTTGTAATGATGTAATGAAATAATTGTTTTATTTGTTTAATAATCTCATTTAAAAATGGAGAAAGCTTCTTTTTGTCCATTTATTTTTCATTGGTCCACTTGAATCTTGTCGCGAAGTCTCAAACTCACAACTCACACATCGACATACGTACATATTCCTGAAGCATGGGTAACGTGACATGTGCGAATGCGTCCCCCCACGGTCGACCTTTTCAATAAACTTTACGGGGAAAAATCGGTGTGTTTTTCATGCCTTTTGAGTAGGACTGATGTGAATTTATTGGGCTCCTCCGTCACTCGGCGCCTGCTGTCCATTAGTTAAGTGACAAGGCCCAGGAAAACGTGTGATTACTTTAGGAGATCAGACAATCTGTTCATATTCACGTAATGAGCTCCACATTTCGCTGATTGATTCAACGGTGTAAAATATGTTTTTTCTGATTTATTCATCCAACAAAGGGACGATGGGGGTGGGGGAGGGTGTTGTTGAGTCGCTGATTTGAAAGACAGCGAAAGATTTCATAAACACACCGTGCATTATGGCTCCAATGTAAAAAAAAAGGTCGTCTGCATTTTTAGTAAGAAACGAGACGAAATAGGTGATGGGAATCAACGAGAAAGGTGAGTTCAGATTAAATTAAACCAAGTCGGGCAAACAATAATAAAGCCTTATTCTCAAAGAGTTGTGATGATGCACGGAAAATGTGTCATGATGCAGCCCGGCTGATAAATCACACAATTAAACGAGCTCCTATTGATTGGCTGCAATGTGATGATGAATTAAGGCGTCACCACAAGCAGCAGATCTGCACTAAAGCTTCATATCGAGTTACTTAATAAAATAAAGTATCGAAATACAAATCGACAATGAAGTGCAACAAGATAAAACAAATGGGGTTTTCTCAGATACAGTACAGTTGTACAATTTGCTCCGTTTTCAGATACTATAATTTGCTCAGTTCTCTTTGAGTTATGTTTATAAAAACACACGAATAAATGAACACAAAATGAATAATCATCTCTAGATTATGATTAATATGAATTGATATATTTAGAACAAGTACAGTAATGGCAAATAAATGTGCTGTGCTTTGACACGTGTTGTTTATGTTAGTACCTGAAAAAATAAATCTCTAAAGATTATCTATATCCATCCAGACAAATTATATCAATATTCTAGCATGGAATGCATGAATGTACATTTTAAAGTGAAAAATAAACCGTTGCTGACTAAATTTATTGAGGCGGGTGCTGGAGCAGCCTATCCCAGCTGTCTTTGGGCAGTAGGCGGGGACAGCCTGAACCGGTTGCCAGCCAATCACAGGGCACACAGAGATGAACAACCATCCGCGATCACACTCACACATAGCGACGATTTTGAGTGTTCAATCATCCTGCCAATGCATGTTTTTGGAATGTGGGAGGAAACTGGAGTACCTGGAGAAAACCCACGCAGGCCCGGGGAGAACATGCAAACTCCACACAGGAAGGCCGGATCGGATCCACGACCTTTGCACTGTGAAGTCGACGCACTAACCACTGGACCATCTGGCTGCATGCAGCGCGTCAACTTCACAGTGCAAAGGTCGTGGATCCGATCCCAGCTCTGGCCTTCCTGTGTGGAGTTTGCATGTTCTCCCCGGGCCGGCATGGGTTTTCTCCGGGTACTCCATATATACGTGTGTGTGTGTGTAATTTGCTGATTATAATCCCTCAAAGGTAAATTAATGCACAGTGCCCATGTGACCTATGTAGACAAAGTGAATCTTCAACTATCCCCAGAAGAGTATAGTTCGAGCGTGTTTTTTTTTTTTTTTTCCCTCTCCCTCCCTTGTGGTTTCCTTTCTGAACTCTGACTGTAAATTTCCCCAGAGTGGGACAAATAAAGGATATCTTAAAGACAAATAAAAGAATATCTATTCAAATGATCAATTTGATCAGCTGATCAACTTTATTTCCTGAGTTTTCTCACAAACACTGTATCCCAAAGAATCCAACTGACCTGCTGACACAATATAAACATGCATACAGAGCTAAAGTATAGCCACTAGATTCTATTTTGTACAGCATCTGAACGTGATGTGGTTTCTCAAATGGAGATCTTTCGAATATTAACACATTGTCCACAGAAACAATAAGAAGCAATATACAGAGTTCATTTTTAAAAGTAAATGGCCAGTCATATTTCTGTCCCCTTGACAACGGTCCAGTCAAGTGTATTTATTGCAAACATTTCTCAACACATAAAACAAGTTATTTTTTTAATTGTTAAAACCACAAAAAAGTGTCCGATAAATACATCATGATTCATTTTTATAACAAATCAAATAAATTAAATTCATTTCCACACAATAAGGGGGACACCTTGAGAAGTAAACAGGTGAAAGTGCAACATCACATTGAAAATGAATGAAATGCATCTAAACGTGTGGTGCCAAAGCCTGAAAGGTTTGGAAGTCACAGTACCATTGGTTACTCTTAAAGTATCTTTTTGTGTACTTTTATAGACAACTTGTGATCCTACATTACATGGTCCCCGGCCATGAGTTACAAAGGTGTCAGGAGGCGACAAGATGACTTGAAGGCGTGGCAATGATGTCAAGTATTTTGATGACTTGATTCACAAACTAGTTATTTTTGTTGTGTTTGCATGTGGCCATACTTTTATATTTTCGTCAAGAAGAAAACAGCATTAAGTCCATGTGTTGTTAACCTTACATACGTTAGGTCAAATTTGACTTGTTTTGACATTTGCCAACAATAAAAACACCCTAAATGTATTCTTCCTACCCTGATAAATTTTCCTAAAGTCACCCACAAACACAAAAAGGTCATATTTCTAAATGTCATTCTTTTGAATAAGTGCTACAAAATTTGAAATGCTGCCGAGAACTGCTTGTGTAGCCACCATCACATTTTCACAGGTTTCCGCAGAAACATGCAACTGTTAGCCATTGAAGGTTCATGGGGATCTCAAAACAGTCCGAATGAGATAAATGTGTGTATGTGTATGTGTATGTGTATATATACACATATATATATATATATATATATATATATATATATATATATATATATATATATTGAACAGTGTTGACGGTGATTCCAGAGGACACCACACAAGGTTGTTAGTCGATTACAATTTTTAATTGTAATTAGTCGCATGATTTATACACCGCATGTGTATGTAAATATATACATATATATGTACATATGTATAGATATCTAGATACATAGACATATATGTGTATTTATAAGAGACAGTGGGGATGATGTTCATGGGAGAGTTTGAAACAGTCGAGAGAACTGGCTCTGTCTCACCACATTTTACAAGGATCCTAGTGAAACACCAGTTTGTTTTTGAAGGGTCATGGGTGAAATCTCAAAACGGTGGAAATAAAATACATTTTTCCTTTTCTCTGAAACAGGTTTTTTTTTAAAGGATTAATCATCCATTCATTAATACTAGAGTGGCTATTACAATAGTTTGAAAAGATCTGGAGGGCATACTTTCATCCAGACAATTATTAAGTGGATATTGTATGATATGAGTGCATGAAAAATGAACAGCATTTAAGGGTTAACAACAAATGTTCTGGTTGTTAACAATTGTGGCCTCTGCCTTCAAATGAGTGTCCCCGACATCAAATGTCCAGTCTTCTCACAGTCCCGCGACCATCTTCCTGTCTCCTCCTCCCCCCGCTTGCACTCCGTCTAGTTCGTCTTCAGTGAAAGGGCTGTGAGGGGTGAAGCCCACGTCCGCGCTGCGCCGCATGAAGTCCATGGATCTCGGCATCCCAACTCGGTTCCCCATAACCACTGAAAAACCGTGCTGGGGTTCTTCCTCCTCCTCTTCTTCTTCCTCCTCCTCCTCATCCTCCTCTTCTTCTTCCTCCTCCTCTTCTTCATCACCATCCTCCAAAAGTAGATCCACACCGCAGTCCTCTGGATTCGCATGCTGAGGCCTTTTCTCGCCGGGTTTGTTACTGGATGTTTTTCCACCAGCTTCAGACGGGCCAGAAGCACTGGCCTGCTCCTTGGCCTTCCGACTTCGCTTCCACTTCATTCTCCGGTTTTGGAACCAGATCTTGACCTGACCACCAAGCCCGCAGATAATACAAGTGTACATCAAAATTTGCACAGTTTGTGCGTGAAGACATGCAAGTAAATGATTATGCCTCCCTTCAGGGATTATAAACAGTACATCAAATTAAAAGTGGTCATTGCAGTACCGGTAGAAATTGTGTGTGAATGATAAAAAGATGAATTTGAACTGAAAATGCTGCGGAGTCAACTAAAATGTTGAAACAGAAGGGTGAGGCTTAAAATGGTTTGAATCAGTCGAGGAATGTGGAAGAAGTGAGGGTTCATGTAAAACTCTTAATTTGGGAATTTTACTGTGCACAATTGGAAACTTGGACAATGGGAATACCGGTAGTTCCTAACATTCCCTGAATGAACTGAACATTTTAAAGTCAGAATGCTTTGAGGTCTTTTTTTTTTGTTAAAAATTGGCAATTAGCAAAAGTGTACAATTGGGGGCATGTGGGGATTCTTCCAGTATAAATTTTGTGAATATTTTGAATGATTTGAATCAGGTGCTAAATGTGGCAGTCAGAGTGCACACAAATCGTGTCGCGACAAATGATAATTCTAATGATGATAAATTTTGGTGTCCATTGCTTTTCACAGCCATACAGCGGAAATGCCGACCTCGGGAGGGGTGGTGTGTTACCTGCGTTTCTGTCAACATAAGAGAGGTGGCCACTTCGAAACGTTTGGGCCTGGACAGGTATTTGTTGAGTTTGAACTGGTTCTCCAGCTCCAGCAGCTGCTGACTGGTGAAGGCCGTGCGAGGCCTTCGGCACTTTCCCAGCAGACCAGACTGGGGGCCTGCTGAAGGAACAAAAATTAGTCACAGTTACAGCCGTATGCACTCCAATCTGGCCACATACAGAACAATTGATAATTTCTCATTCTTGATTATATCACGGTATATATTTTTTAGAAGCTTATAAGAGGGCAAAAATCAAAGGATGCAAGGGCCATTTTGTCTTTAATCAACATGCTAAAATGAATCCATGAAGCAATTATTGATTGTTTTTACATACATTAGTTATTTGGGGGGGAAAAACTGCTTCACCATAGCTTTCTGTTAAAAATGATAAGGCAAGAAGTTTATAATTTTTCAGGATTTGAAGTTGGCCCTTGGCCCTCTATCCCACTAGAATAGACCGAAACCTGCATCTGGGAGTTTGCCGCATCCAGAATTTATTGTAGGTTGACAGTCTCTAAAATTGTGTTTACTTGTACCACCTAAAAAAATATTTAGCTCTCCTCCTACCTATTTTAAATTGCGGTAGCATTGTAGGGGTCTCAACAAGTGATCATCAGAAATGAGAGGCACAAGTTTTATTCCTAAAAATTATATTTAATATTCTGAACCACTCTGACATTATGAACAAAACAG
Organism: Hippocampus kuda; assembly: GCA_901007745.1. NCBI lineage: Eukaryota > Metazoa > Chordata > Actinopteri > Syngnathiformes > Syngnathidae > Hippocampus > Hippocampus kuda. The sequence goes on along the minus strand of CAAKHF010019637.1, from coordinate 18,145 downwards.
TACAGGGGGAAAAACTGTCAAACAAATTGCACATATAATTTAAATAAAAATTGTCCCTAAAAAGGCCTATACACAAAAAGGGTTTGATGATTAAATGCAAATGGATGATCTTTAAAGTTAAGTACAACTGAACTGTAATTGGCTATTGATTCTTTTGTGTACCACTAGAAGGAGCTCGCGCACCACACTTTGACTACAGCTCCCCGACTTTTTACAAATCCTCACTTTACTCAGTGATGCTCACCTCCCACTGTTTTTGTTTTCAAAAACATTGCCAGCAGTGTCAAGTGTCGTTTTCATTACATGCCGTGGGCAGCTAAAAAAAAAGGTACCTTGTGCCAGAAATGGCCTCTTTGCCATAGTTTGGACAGTGCTGCACTCAATTGTCTCTTCACTTCTTACACTGATGAAGCACAATTCCACTCAATTGATGTCTCGAGTCAGTCAAATTTTGCACAAGTGTGAAATCTTCAGCCAAATGCCTACACCAGTGGAAGCTCACCATTATTTTCATAGGTTGGGAACGCACGCATATGGCAGCATCATGCGGCCGTCATTTACTGTAAGGTTTTACTCCAGTTTATTGCAGACGGTCAACACAACAGATGCAGAAGTCGGCACATGGGCCATAAAATCACAAGCCTGCCATTAACTTAATGAAAATTCAATGACGGCGTTGGGATTTTATTTATGAACTACAAAACGTGTTAGGCGTTTGTTTATTCATTTCTTTGTCACACAGAGACAGTTTTCATCAGTTTGCTCTTTATAGAGACAGACAGGGCAAAATTAAAATATGAGACCCTCTAGTAAAGCGGAGAACGTACGGATGCAAACACTGACAGAAAAGTAAAATAGTAGAGACTACATGTACTTAAATCCAAAAGTAAAAAGCTCGCGAGTTAGCATTGGCCTGATTTTTATCCTAACCATATATTGCCATAGCTTTGCTAACATTGAGAACAGAGAAAAAAAAATTCAATTAGGTAATGGCAAAAATAGACCTTCCTTGAATGTGTTTTTTGAGGAGCAGATCGAAGAATAGGCTATTTGGAGACAACACTGCTAATGATGCTTAAAAATACAGGGCAATTACAAGGGGTCATTGTGGGGTGGCATGGTTCAGGCAGAAGCGCGGTCTCCCAATCCGTATGGTTGTGGGTTCCATCGTAAGCACTTGTGACCATGCTGAGGTGTCCATGAGCTAAATACTGAACTCTCAGTTGTTGCTTCATAAGGTGAATGAGAAGACAGTGTTAAAGGGCATGAAGTAAAGTGATGGGAGAAAAGCCCACAAGTGAAAACACCTAATTGAGAAAACCTAAAATTTCCATCATGGGATTTGTCAATTGGAAGCAAGCTTTTCAGATGCCACTAAAACCCAGTTTAATCAAATCTTAAACTTCAAAATACAAAATAAATGGATATTTTAATGGTAATCAAAAATTATATATGAAATCTCATTTTCTATCTAGCAGTAAAAGTATGACTGTAACGTTCAGATTAGGCATTAGGTGAAACTCTTTCTTCATCCGGGTGAGTACACTTGTTAAATTCAGTTCAGTTATTTATAACATTGAAGTACAATACAACTGCATCTTATCTTTTAAAAGGCTTTGTTTCCAAACACTGATTTACAGGTATATAATTTTTATTTAACTGTTATGCGCAATATAATTTAATTGAATCGTTCAGTACAGTCCTTTATTTTCCTAGCAGCATGTGTTAGAGTGTCTTAATAAAAATATTAAATAAACTGTGTTGCAGTTAAACGTATGCCCCTTTCCATAAACATTTCTAGTTACTGTAGTTTAGTGTTGGTCATTCTGGTGGTCCTACACTTGAGAGTTTTGTATTTTTAGGGTGGTGGTACTTGGTGTACAAAGTTTGAGAAGCAGTGTATTGAATGTCATCACGTTGTCGATGTTGACGTTTTTGAGAAGATGGATATTGAAGCTACTTTTTATTTTTTGTGCTATTAAAAAAAAAGGGGGGGGGAGGGTCTTTAGAAAGACTCACCGCTGTAATCTGGCAGTCTTGGCATCATAATCCCCGCCCGGATCCAGTGCTCCAGTGGCACCGAGCCCGCCATGGCCGCGGCCGCCTTCAGGTGTTCCGGGTAGGCGTGAGTGAGCTGCGTAAAGCCGCTGTAAGCGAAGGCGGGGTGCTGGCCACCCAGAGCCGACAACGGGTACATGGGTGCTGGGTAAATGCCCGGGATGGCAGCCTGGGGCATGGACGCCAGTCCCGCGTGCGCGAGATTGAGAACGCTTGCTTTGGGGATCATTCCCGATGCGTGGAGCTGCGCGGCGGCCCGAGGGGACGGCGTGTCCCCGCGGCGGCAGGCCACGGGGCTCCCAGTCGGACTGTCGCAGCTCAGGCCCGGGGACACGTCTCGGCTGGCCCGGTTAGGCTCGTCCGCGAGCAGGGCGTCGATGCGAAAGTTTTTCGATTTCTCCATGAGGAGTTGGAAAGAAGTCAATAAATTTAGCGGGTGCACACCTGCAGAGCGCTTTCACCTCCTATTAAGGCAATTTAACCAACGCATATATCACGTTGAAGTAATTCCTGCCCGCAGATCACTGTTCCCTCTACCGTTTTGCAGATTGAGTTTACTAAATGAGCCGAATGGGATTGTGACAGTGTCCGTCTTCAACCTAAATTCCCCAGTCAACACAGTTCCTTCCTACCTCCCTCCCTCTCTCTCTCTCTCTCCGGCTCCTTCTCTGTCTCCATCCGTCCGTCAATCCGTCCACCCAGCCCTGCAGGCCTGGGTGGGGGCCGGCCCGGGATTGGCTCTGACGGGCCTCTAATCAGCTAATTACCCGCTCGTTTCTCTCCCCCGCCCCCCAAAGAAAGCATTGTGAGTGAGGTAATGTCCAACCCTTGTCCTGCCTGCGAACACCTTCAGCTGCATCAAAGCTTGCAGGGCTACATTAGATAATTAGTCAATTGTTAGGCTCCTGTTAGTTGCACTGCGGTACCGTATATAACGTAGCTGTCAGATGTCTAAATCATGAGATTGCACACAAACTGGCCACAAGGTCATTAAAGGCATTATCTGCACAACCCCATGATGCAGCACATTCTGCCTTTATAAAGATAAAAATGCTTAGTCTTGAATAATACTGACAGAATTGTCAGTATGTTATTATGCACATAAAAAAGCGTTTTATTGTAATCCCCAGTGTTTCTCCTTTCACATTTTCAATGGATTTTAATTGAACTTCAAATGTCACAAAATTCAGGATGTGTAAGGAATTACTTTCAGCACTTTCCCCAAAAGTACACGCACACACACACACACACACACACACACACACACACACACACACACACACACACACACACACACACACACACACACACACAAAAGCCAATCGA
>CAAKHF010019637.1:0-14741 GCA_901007745.1 Hippocampus kuda | reverse complement strand
GGTGTGGGAATGGAACGGCATTTAAGAGTGCGCGCGCACACACACACACACACACACACACACACACACACACACACACACAAAAGCCAATCGAAGTAAATGAGACGTTCGACAAATAAGTTAACTATGTCCCATTCCAAATTCAAAGTGTTCAGCTCATTTTGAACATCTTGGGAACTACAGTGATCCCTTGCTATTTCGCGGTTCGTTTATCGCGGCTTCAGTGCATCGCGGATTTTTTCAAACATTAAAAAAAATAAAAATAAAAATCGTATACATTGGAGTACAGTACTGTATATGTTGCTCTATGTGACTCGCTGTTGTTTTGCAGCTTCTCTCATACCGTTTGCGGACTTTTTGCGGACTTAATTTTTAATTTTTTTATTTTTTACCTGTATATGTTTGCTGGTCGCTACTTCGCGGATTTTCGTTTATCGGGGTTAATGGGGACCAAAACCACCCGCGATAAACGAAAATCCGCGAATTACTGTATTTGCATGAATCTGCGTCCTGCATCCTCCCCAGTTTTCACAATGAACTATCCAAATCTAAGATATTTACACATTAACCTTCTCCTTCCGCATTTCTTGACCAACCTAAACCATTCCATGTCATTCATCACATCTTGGGAACAATTTATCACATTTCCTAAATCCCCAAATTATAACAATAAGATTCCAAAATAAATTGATCTGGATCATATTCATCTCTTCCTTAAACATTTTCTCTGCCCGTTCAAAACAACCATTCCAACATCAATCTATTCAGCTCATTCGAAAATCTTGGGAGCTGTTAATCACATCACCAAAGGTCCCAATTTTCCACAGTGACAATTATTAAAATTGAGGAACATTAATTAGTTTACACATCTACTCCTCCCACATTTCTCAACTGATTCAAACCATTTCAATTTCAACTGTTAACATTTCAACAACACATTCTAGAATATTTCAATTTGGCGTCACCTGTTCAGCATTCACACATTTCTTCAGAAATTGCATACAACATATTTATTCTTATGGCTGTACTGTACTTTGCAATGATGTTGAGCTGCATTTCATCATAATTGAGGACCTCTTTGAATATATTTAACCCCAAAGTTGCCAAATGAGGTAGCCTCCTGAAAATATGATGAAAAAATGTATTTAAAAAGTGATTTTGTATTTGCACATGTTTATAGATTGGCCAAACAGATTTTCACAGTCAGTATGGAGTAGCTAACAAAGACATCAAATTTATGGTGATGCAAACACCCCGAGCCCCCCAAAATTGCTGATTGGAGGACGCAGCAAAGAAAGTACACCATGTGCAGTTTTTAAATCATTTATATTAACGGCTCCTTTCATTCTCACGGTCATCCAAGAAGCCATTAAAGTTTATGACCTAGCATTGCACACAGACCATATAAAAGCATAATAACTCCACGCAAGAGGCTATAAGTTAATTAGCTTAATGTGAACTAATGCCATTTTAAACAGAAAAAAGGAGCGGGAGCATCTGTTAAAAATGAATTTTGGATCTTGCAAGACTTATTTGCTACAACCGGCCATATCTTCTGCTTGGCACAAGAGTCATATTATGCAGTCTATTCTGACTTTCCAGAGTTAAAATTTACCCCAAATATGAGACGCATGCCACGGTCCTCGAAAGTTTTGCCACATTCTGTTGCGCGTGCATCGTTACGGTTCTCAGGGCAAGCTGGAGCATGTGGCAGCCATTTTGTTCTGTTCAATAACAGCCAACTCAAGCGTGTGACAGTTTATGGGGCCTGGCATGTTGAGTTCTAATACAATCTGAAACATAGCGCATTGGCTTGGAGGGTCCGTTGCGTATCGAAAAGTGCCCACACGCGCCACCTACAACTCTTTGATAACTAAGCCTTGTGTTTAATTGACTTTAAATGGCTTATCTGCATATAACACTGAATTTGTAATGTGTGCGAGTGAGAGAGAGGGAGTGAGAGATAAATGTGGACGCAGGGTCACTCATGAGCATGCTCACATTTTCTGGCAATGCATGTCCACTGCGCAGCATGTCTGTGAATAACTGTCAGACTGCTTAGTTGTACATTCTGAAAAGATCTGTTCTCCTTCATCATCTATTGACAATTATTCTGAGGATATTCTTGGCTTGGGTCAAAATTGACCCATAACATGACGTGTGCATGGAAAACGATTAGTATTGAAGCCAACGGTTCTGAGGTTCTACATTTCTTCTATCTATCATGAGCCATGAGTGGAGCCGACCTCCAGAAAATTGAAGCTTAAAGCAGGTCCGCCCCCTTAGCCCCTCTCCATCTCCCCACCCGCCTTTTTGCCATCGTAACCTTCCGTCTCTTGCCCTCTGCTCTCTATCAGCAGATTACCTCCTTGCTGCTCAAACATTGGTAATTTGCCCCAAAGAATTTAGTGCGCCTCGCAACGTCTTCCTCCCCCAAACCCCCCTGGCTTGCTTTTACGATTGGAAAGTAATTTGAATGGTCAGAGAAAGGTGACATCCTTCACCCGGGCCTGTCAACAGCAGCCCCCGAATTGAATTGAATTAGAGGCTGTGAGGGCAGGCGCCTCTTCTTCCAGTGTCAATTGGATTTCCCAACAATGGCTGGACCCAATAGCTCATCACCGTTGCAAATGTCATAAATCTAGAATCTATATCTAAATCTACATACATATATATGTGTGTGCGTGTGTGTTCATAGTTTGAACATAGATACTGCACTTAAAAATTGGGAAAAATTGTACTTGAATAAAAAACTGCCATGCTAATAGGCATATGCAGGAAAGTACTGCGCCCTAAATCTATTTGTCGATTTGGGCCGTCCCTGTTACGCGGCCGTTTATTTCCGGGAATTCTCAATGTCACGGCCCTGGGCATACGTCATGCACTATGGACATTCTTGACCCTACAAGTAGCACCAAACTGCCCACTTGTACTTTAGTTTAGGAACATTGTCAATCCGGTGTGTAAATGTCACACAATAGTGGAACAAAAGCTTTACCGATGAGACACAGTTGTACTACTAGTGCCCCTTAGTTGTTCTGCTGGTGCGCTTATTTGTCTTATGAGAAAGAACAAAGAGAAAATTTGATCGAGCGTATCGAAATTGGTCGATAGTTTTCATTGTATGCAAAATTGTTGATGCTATAATTTGCGTGATCGATAAATGACGTCAATGATCAGATCCATGAAATATGACATTACAGCAAACACAAACTCACTCACTCCGGGGTCGTTCTGTGCTGCCATAGCTTGAAGGTGAATCTATTTCGAGACTTGTCGGTTGTTTTGTGAGCGGAAAGCCTTTGCACTGGGTGCAAAGTTCTGCCTCGACACCCTTGACCATCTAATCACAAAGTAACAGAGTTTGTGTAGTCAGAAAAACATGTTATTTTCATCAAAAAAAGAGATAGTCACAATATGTTATTTTAACTTTACCATCTCCTCAATCCAAAATAGCTTTCTTCACTCAGCGAGTTATGTGAACTCGTATGTCTGCCACCTCTGCCTTGACTCGAGTGTCAAAAAGCTAAAAAAAAGTCCAACTGGTTCAAAATGACAGTAAAGTGGTTTAGTTGTGACCCCTCTCAGAGGTCAGTCAACTAGGATGCCGTACCAAACATTCATCATCATCATTATCATCATCATCATCATCAAACATGGCTTTGCACCCTTTCACCGGGAGCTTCATTTTGACAGCCTAAATCCCTCATTACATGCTTTTGTTCCACTTTCACGCATGCCCTCTTGAACTCTGCGCACCACTCCGTCTACGCCCGCACACCTTTCTCACCGTGAGAACACGATCAGTTCAAAGAGACACGCCGGCCCTACAAAGCGGCGGTTTATCGAAGAGTTATGTGTCAGTAAACCTTGCCGCCAACAGAAGTTAACTGAAACATTACAGGGCCTATCAGCAATTACAGGCTGATTTTTCAATCATTACCGCGGCAAGGAGATAATGTGACCTGCCCGAGTACAGATCCTGCTTTGCTCTCCAACTGTCTGACTTCCAGCCGCGGGCCTTGAAAGACAAAATGCAATGACTGTGGATGAATAAAGCCACAAAGAGGGGGAGTTTGTGAATCTCTCCCCCCTAAAAAACATTTCAAAATTCATCATATGTGATATAATGGTCAATATAACCTGACAGTACATGAGTGAAATGATCTGTTTAAAAATATCATCTGTGCAAAAAAAAAAAGTTCTGTTTGGCATTACACACTAAATCAGAAAAAGGTTCGGGATATTTGGCTTTCAGGTGAGCTTTTGAATGCACATGTCCAACTGTTTCAGTACTTTTTGCACAAGTTGCTGTTCTCTAGCGAGGAGCTTACCGGTAAAATTCATAACACGCGTTTAACCATTGAATCGACCAGTAAATGTCTTGGCTCTGTTCGACTTGGTGTTTAAAAAATCGTCTTCATCTTTCTGTACACGTTTTGACATCAGAAGACCGAGACAACACCAACCAATGGATCAACAGATATTGTGGTGCTTCAAACAGCATGTTCTCGGACTGAAGTGGCCACTGAACTGAGAGTGTGACAGAGTGTCATCAGTAGGTTGCAAAAGAGATATCGTGAGACTGGAAGAGGCACAGAAAGATGTAGAAATGGGCGTCCTTTGGCCAAATCCCATGCTGATGACCGCTACATTGTGAACAATGCACTGAGAAACCGGATGATGAATGCCACTCAACACCAAGCACATTGAAGGGAGGTGGGAGGCACCACCACCACACCAGCAGGCACAGGCTTCATCACCATGCATGGGCCAGGGAGCATTTATGCTGGATGAGAGACCAGTGGGCCTCAGTGCTGTCCTCTGATGAAAGTCAATTCACCTTGAGCAGAAATGATAGCCGCCAACGATGTTTGAGACGTCGAGAGCGCTACGCATTAGCCACTGTCGTCACCAGACGAGATTTTGGTGGTGACGGTGTTACAGTGTGTGTCCAGTCGATGCAAAACTGCCCGACACTTTGTGAATGGTGCAGTGACAAGCCCATCCTACTTGAATAACATTAGACGCTCCCCAGCTAACGAACGAGTTACGTTCCGAAGGATCGTTCGTTAGCTGAATTCGTTCGTAAGTTGCTTCAGTGCTATATTTTGTATGGAATGTATGTTTAAGGTTTATATAAGTATAATAAAATGAAGTTTAACTTACTATTGGAAGATGTACTCGAAGGCTTAAGAAATTGAGGGTCCAAGAGAAGAAGATGATGGTTGACCAGTATCTTCCTTGGAGGGTGTAGTAGAAACTGGCCGAAAGAAGCGATCTGACGACGATTGCACAGTTTTCTTCTTTTTCTCATCATAAGTGATGTAGTAGCACTGTATAGCATCATTCATTTGATTTGCAACCTTTGTGCAACGTTCAACATTCGGGTCTTGCTGCTCGAAGAGTGCGATGGCTTTCTCTACGAGCGAAAACCCCTCAGCCAAGAGTTCCGTCTCGAACTTCTTCATGGGGACAGGTGTTTCCTCCTCCTTCTCCTCCTCACAGCGCCTCACATCGGTATTAGCGGCAGAAAGAAGCACTACAGTACTCGGAAAAAGGCACGCAATACAAAATCTAACTTTTTTTTTTCTTTTTCGACATACCCGAAAAAAATGTTCGTATGTACCGTTGTTCGCAACTCGGACGTTCGTAAGTTGGGGAGCGTCTGTATTAATTCAGTGATAGTGATTCTGCCCTGCAGCTGAGTCACCGTGTAGAGGCTCAAAACTCCCCAGAACTTCAACGACCTGAGGCCTGCCCTTCAAGAAGGGCGGGATGCCATGCCTCAGCAGACAATAAATCGACTTGTGAACAGCATGAGCCGACAAACGGGGTCCACTGTATATTATCCACTCAGGAACTTCATTCAGTCAAGACAGTTGTAGCAACGGAACATTCAACACACCACTGAATGATTCAGCCTGCAGCTTTCCCCGAGAAGGCCTGCAGCACATCACACAATCATCTGGACCTGGGGTGTGATAAATGAAGCTGGTGCACAATGGGCTTCCTGTGCAGCGACAAGCAGCTCGCCGTCCTCTGGGTAATTAGACTAATTTCAGGGAAGTTAAAGGGAGGCCATAAATCAGCTTGCTTTCTGCCAGACCTTGAGTTCAAAATTAATGTTGTCTCATTAAGGAGATAACAGTAATATAGTTCTTTTCGTACTCATTGTACCCTTTTGCCATTATTTATTAACCAATATTGAGCTTTGCCATATGAAATCCAGCCCTGCTTCACAGTCACATCCCTGAAATCAGGAAGAACTCAGCAGTTTCAAGAGCTGCTGAGTGGCAAAAGGGTGGGAAATTCTCACATGAGATTTCTCCCCCTTCTGGCAAAGGAGTAATGCAAATAATTTACACAAAATTTAATTAAGTACAGGGGTATGTTGACTTCCATGTTCGTCAACTTTCAAGTTATTCAAGTTACGAGCCGCTGCTTGGTCATTTTTTCACTTTGTGTTTTTGGGGACAGCATAAAACAGATGGATATACTGATTATTGAGAAGTCTCAACTCCTCTCAGCTCATCAGTACGACACTAATATTAATCGTTCAATGCAGAGGATAAAGAAAATATGACGGGTACTGATAAATTGCCTATCCATATCACGGTGGGTGACTGGTTAGCACATTCCCCAAAGAGTGCAGGAGTGCAGGGTTTGATTCCGGCTCTGGCCTTCCTGTGTGGAGCTTGCATGTTCTCCCCGTGTCTGTGTGGGTTTTCTCTGAGTACTCCGGTTTCCTCCCACATTCCAAAAACATACGCTGCAGATTAATGGAACACTCTAAATTGTCCCTAGGTGTGAGTGTGAGCTCGAATGGTTGTTTGTCTATGTGTGCCCTGCGGTTGGCTGGCGACCAATTCAAGGTGTCCCACACCTGCTGCCGGAGACAGCTTGGATAGGCTGCAGCACACCCGCGACCCTTGTGAAGAGAAGTGGATTAGGAAATGGATGGATGGATAGATATCTACATGTGTTCCTGTACCATTTGTTCAATCCATTGCTAAAAGGCTGATCATATAGCATCGTATAATATGCTATTTAGTGTCTGCAATAAGCTAGTAAAGACGCTGATGGTGTCTTGGTAGACTCGCCTGGACTGTGTCCTGGAAGCGTGGGATCAGTTCCCGCTCAGTGACGGAGTGGGTGTGTGAATGGTTGTTTGTCTCTCCTCGCGGCCCTGTTCAGGACAAGAGGTGTTAAAAATGGCTGGTAGATGCAAAGGCTCTATGTGGTTCTTTTAAATACACCAAATGTACTTTGCTTTTTAGCATTTATTTCGCCAGTAAATTCATCTGGGGATAGCAATTAGCAGTTTCAAGCTTCTTTTTTGAAGAATTGTTCACTATTTGCAAACGAGAGTTGAGTTTGTATACCAAGATCGCAAATTTTTTTTTTAAAATTCAAATTCATGCCAAAGATGTTTTATGTGGTTGAGGTCAGGACTCTCAAATTCTTTCTTCCACACCAAATCTCACTAAGATTCCAAACAAATTCGCCCAGGCAGCTTGTTGAAATGATTACAATGTTTGTTCTCTTTATTTGGATGTTAGCTTGTGTGCTTAAGTGTTAGTTAATGGAATAATAGGTGACAAAAAGGTTAAGAAAAGTTGAGACAACTGACATAAATCGAAACAGAAAAACATGACCGCAGATTTTTAGCTTATCTCAACCGGGGAATTCCAACTATGTGGATTTTTTTTTTTTTTTAACCACAGCTCACCTGTTTATTTTTTCCACCTTGAAAACAAAAGCTTCCTTTCAACATAATCCAGTTACAGTGTGTGTTTATGACGATTTAATGGGCCCTTCCATCTAACTGCCCTGCTTTACTACGATGCTCACAAGGGCCCCATTGTGCATTGACGTGGGAGATAGCTTATCGGTTACAACCAAGCATCATTACTTTCACCCTGCTATCTCTCCCTTTGTCTTTACAGAGCATTATCTGGCCACTTACAAGAATATTCAGCACCATCAAGCGCTTTGAACATCTACACCAGGTGGAAAGTTGCGCTTCTTGATTGTTCTTGCAGAGAAACCTTCTTTTCAACTGTATGTGGTCCTTTTCAGAATCTTCTGCGCACGCAATGACATTTTAGGTAATCAATACAGAAAAGACATAAACATGCACATATTGTGTCAATTATTGTTCTCCGAGGAAAAATCTAACTGGAGAAAAAGCAGGATACCCAAGAATCCTTAAAAAGTCTTAAAAAGCATTGAATCTACGAATCTGAAAACAAGACCTTAATTGACATTTAAAATGTACTCATACTCAGAGGTGATAACTTCATACACAACGAACTGATGAATAATTAGTTTTGGAATCAGAGACCAATAATAACAAAACAAAACATTCAAAGAAGGATTGGAAACAAAAACAAATGCCTGCCTAAGCTCAATGTTTTTAAAATAGAACACAATTAAAAATGTTGTAGTTTAGCAAGAAACAAAGTCAGGACACACAATCTGCTTTTCTGGGCCACACAAACTGATGTGGTGTGAATAATCGGGCCCCCAGGACTTGAGTTTGACCCTTGTCTTTTACACTAGTTTTCAAAAGTTTTAAAACATTGATCTTAAATAGAATTTTAACAACAATCTCTAAATAATTTACCATTCTTAAAAAATATACATTTATAGGCTGACTTTTGTGGCATCATCATTCAATCATGAACCAACAAAACAATAATATGTGTTTAGTCGGTACTCTCAAGAGCAGAAACATGCCATTTCTGGACTCGAGAAACTTTGGACAACATGGGACATTGGAAACATTGCACACCTAGACTTGCATTTGACTTGCCTTAAGCTTTCGGAACCCTGAAACATGATTGCTCATATGATTTAAAATACCAAATAGCTTGTAAATGGCTTTCTATTTTGTCCTTTCCTCTTGATGAGCAATTTATAAAAAAATATAACATGTAAACATGTGTTTTAAATCTGCTTTTTTTGTTGGTAAGATTTTGATATATCGTGCCAGTAATTGTTAAAATGCATATATTTGATATAGTTGTAATTATAATCTAAAACGGTGTTTCTCAACCTTCCCACAACCCTGTTACTCCAACCATTTTAGCCAATTAGAGGAGGTATTTAAAAAACTAACCTCCATGACTCAGCAGAAATTACATCAAGCAAATTGTTTCGACCATGGGTAGAGATAGTATGATTTTGAGGACGTCTTCCTTGCACTTGCTTAAACTTTTTGTTTTATTCCAGATATTTTATATAGCAGTAATTATGCTTTGAAATTGTCACAATGAATCATAGCTCAGCTTCAAAAAACAGGGGAGCCGTGATTGGTCGTTAGCTGAGCCCAGAGGAACTGGCAAAATGGCCGCCCCCTGAGATGGCCAAAAATGGGTGGATTCTGATGATTACCTCATTTTCCACAAACGCAATGTTAATCAGAATGCCACGTTTAAATAAGTAGGGCTGCAAAGAACTTATTATTGTAAGCACAACTTTTGGTTGACTTCCCCTTTAAAATGTGCTATAAAGTGGATTAGGTTGGATATGATGTTTTTGTTGCGGTTTCGAATTATTATTGTTGATAATTATTGAGAATTATCCTTTTTATTATCCAATTAAACAACCTTTTTGGATCAAAGATCTACTTTTCAAACAACCAAACTCCCGTGATCAACCCGTTATTGCACATGCGCGCACACACGCATGCCATGATGAGCAACAGCCATAACCGCCCCTAACATGAACGAAACAGAAAAGCAAAGTGGATACAAAGGGTTGTGAGTTTGTGAAAAGAAAAATCACTGAGACCTGACGCAGAGGTTAAGTGCACAAACATGACTATTGTAGCTCACGTGCACCGTTTTAAAACGTTTTTCCAGGTGCTCCAGATTCCCATTCATTGTCAGTGCCATTGGAGAATTGCAGATGAAACTAATTTTAAATGAGAAATAAAAAGATATATCGCACAAGCTATGATTGGAAGCTCCAGTTCCACACTGCTGACCGCTAACAACTTCCGATGATGCAGTTCACGTGCTCCCGTAGGTAAAAGGAGACCTGCCTTTTTAAATTAATTTTATTTCTTTATTTTTTATTTTTATTTGTGAAAGAGAAACTGATAGGATGCTTAGGGTGCAATGTACACCAACACTAAAATACTGTATATACGAACACAGATACAAGTTATTTATTTATTTATTTTTTTATTTCCCCTCCACCCAAACAATCGATTTGGAACCAGTCCGCGGACTACTGGTTGATTGCGATCAACTGGTTGGGCACCCTTGGCCTAGATCAGCGGTTCAAACCCTTCATTAGTGAAAAATAAAAATATTTTATTCAAATTTTTTTATTTATTTTTTTACAAATTCAAGACATAAAAACACATTTATTAAAAACAGAAAAAAGTCAATAAAATTTCAAGACATAAGCATACGTTTTTTTAATTGTTCACAAAATGAACCATGCATGACGTCACATGTTGATTACTGAGCGAACTACAGTTTCCCGCAGCACTGATTGGACAATGTAATGTGATCATCTGCAGCCAGTGATGGCCAAGCGGGCGTGTCAAAACTAATTGACATGTTGAGTCGGGTGTGTCTTATTTATCAATTACGTTTTTCACTAACCACGTGTAACCAAGTATGTAAACTCTCCTGAGTGTAACTTTGAATTAGAAACTAGTACAGCATCTAATTGTAAAACAGGAAATATCAAGAGTTATGCTTTGAGATGAAAATGTTGATGCCAAGTGCGTAAAGAGCCATGCAGACGAGGAAACAAATTCAATTACGTCAAAGGCAAATCTTTTAGGCAAATTAATCTGTTTTTATGTTCAGTGAAGTGCCACCTGCCATCACGTAATTTCTATTTGGAAGGAGTCAATATCCCCAAACTGTGTAGGAATGGATTTGTCACTTAACATTGTCAATGGATTGATGGAGCCCCATCTACATTTGTAAATTTAGGACATTGAGGCAGATGTAAATCACAGCCCTGTGGTGTATTTTAACGCCTCTCATTTGATCAAAATGTCGCTAGGGGCGTGACAAAGTGAGTTGGGGCCTCTGCGACATGCCTCGGGTGCCCTTGAAATCATACCGGAAGAGTGACAAAAGACAAATTTTTGTGACGGGATAAACAACCTCGCACAAATTTGTGACAAGCATTTCGGCCATGGTGACTTTGATGCATCCTACATACTTCGCACATATCAAAGTGGAAATTGATTCAGTTATTGGTCACGTTTTAGCTTTACTCAAAAGTAACATTGGCTTTGAGGTCGAAAAAAAACCCACATATTAAACCCGTTATGGTTGCACTATACCCTCTTCCTGATTCCCCCGTGTATTTTTTTTCACTCTTTGTTTATTATATTTGCTCTATTTATGGCTGCAAGGGGACGCGAGGTCAGAGTCGGCAACACACTGTGTCAGTGTGCTAATTGGTTGGACGATCCTGCCCCTTCTCCAGATAAACATCAACCACTTGAGTTCTAGTCAGCCTGTGATGTACAAAGGTCATTTTTGTATTGTGATTTTTGTTGCCTTGGTTTTACACGGGTAAATGTCTCCCATGCTGAAAAAGATATCCTTAAAATGCAATGCCAGCCATTTCAAGACCTTCATTTAGAAAAAACGTACCTGGAATTGAATGTCTGGATGCTTAAAAGCCATAAATATATGGACCCGTAATTGTGTGTGTGTGTGTGTGTGTGTGTGTGTGTGTGTGTGTGTGTGTGTCTGTGCCTGCATGCGTGCGTGCGTGTATAATTTTTGCCATTTTATACACAGTATCCCAGAATTAATGATGGTAAAATGAAGCTTCAAATTTGTTTCATGAAGCAGTCAGTTAAAGCATCTCTTATTCATTTTCTTTTAAATTCATCATACTGGTGTTTCGGGCCAAAGAGATGAGAATTGTGTCCTTATCCCAATAAGATCGAGACAATAACAAGACTATATAGAACCAAATTATGATAACAAAAAAATCTTTAACATGCATATTCATGTTTGCAGATTTATTGTTTGGCTCATTTACTCATTGGTATGCTTCTATATGCATGCCACTGGTTGGAATTAAGGCCAGCGTTACTTTGGCAATGTGACTAATGATACTTTATATTCTGTGTGTACACATTATGTTTGCTTCTACAATTAAAATGATCAAAATGAAGTGAATGCTAATGCCAATATTGGAAAACCTCATTCAATTTACAGTTAATGTCCTTCGCCGTCCTCCCTTTGTGTTTCACCCTCCCTGCGCCGGTGCCTGTGTCACGGCCTGACAAAGCAGCATTATGGATATAAATTGTTCCATTAGATGCAGTGTGTTTTGTCATCAGGCCAACTACGCCGGGTTATTAATGGACATGGCCTTCGCTTTGATTAAGTCGCAAGATTAATGTAAAAATACGCAGCGACATTTTCTTCATTGAGATAAACTTGCATGCGGCGACTTTATGAATGTCACTAAACACCAACGCATTTTGACCAAATTGGCTGTGTAATGGATATTCTTTATGTGCTTACATCAACTCACAAAAACAATTTAAAGTGAACACCTGCTATATCATGGTTTTATTCCTTTAAGCCCCTGCTTTATCACAGATTTTTAATTCTTTTTTTTTTAAATGGATTTACACAGCATACAGAGAAGTTGAATTTAGAGTTGGCCCATTCAGTGTCATACCACACTGTGCCAGAGAATAGAGGCAGAGAACGTCTCCAACTGATCTCCGTTTATATAGATTTTTTTGTCAACAGAAGACAGATGACATATGCCTGTGAGTAATATTGTAAGCTCTATTTGTTTAAAAGTAGCAGTTGCATGACAGCTAACAATTATTGTAACATCTCTGCTAAATTTCCGTCAATTTCCCTGAGCCCATGTATGGTGTTTTGCATTATATGTTGGCATTAACCGAGTAGACAGGGGAGAATAGGCGTGTAAGGAAGAGTTGATAAAAAGTGTTTTTCAATACGTTTAAAGTGTGTGGGAGATGTAAAACTATTCAACAAATTATCCAACCATCTTCCGAACCGCTTTATCCTCACAAGGGCCGCGGGGGTGCTGGAGCCTAACCCAGCTGTCTTCAGGCAGTAGGAGGGGGACACCCTGAACTGGTTGCCAGACAATCGCAGGGCACACACAGACGAACAACCATCCGCGCTCACACTCACACCGTGGGACAATTTAGAGTGTTCCATTCACCTGCCATGCATGTTTAAGAAATGTGGGAGGAAACCGGAGTACCCGGAGAAAACCCACGCAGGCACAGGGAGAACATGCAAACTCCACACAGGAAGGCCGGAGCTGGGATCGAACTTTAAACAAATAATTTTTTTCTTTTCCTATGTTAAAGGACCTTCGCAACCATACATGGACGTTGTTGTGGAAACTAACTATGGGTGGAAATATACGAAACCCTTTGTATTCAAATGTTCAGACTTGTATGGCCCTATATGTTGTTAAAATAATAAAGATGCCAGTTACAAAAAAAAATAATAATATTTTTTTTCTATGTCACAAATGTTCACCTTTGTGGGAGGAAATGGAATGAATTGTACCTCACAAGATAATCGAGGGCTCATTGTTATATTATTTGATATGAAAACCATCAGGATCATAAAGTGAGAAACATTTCCATAGCGTTACAGAATCTGACTATAAAACAATTAAAACAAAAGGAAGTGTCAAAGCAAACGTAGGTGTCATTGTTTACACTAGATTATAGAGGGACAAGGGTTAAGAGCATTTTGAGAGATATTCACAAGTCAAAAGCTACGAAGGCATTGACAATTGTCCAAAAAACAATAATTGTAGTAACCGCAGCTGTGTTGTCTGCAGACAGTGCAAGTAAACCCATGAATTAGATAAGCGCAATGTGCCGATAGCACGGCCACAACAACAAAACTCTATCATGAATAAATAATAAAATCAGTTTCTTCAGCAGAACATTGTACAAGTTCTTTCAATATCACATCCATGTCAGCCCTTAGCTGCTCTCTACAACACAAGCGTAAGCATATGTGCATGTGTGTGTGCATGTGTGTGTGTGTGTGTGTGTGTGTGTGTGTGTGTGTGTGTGTGTGCGTGCGTGTATATGCAAAAGTGTCACATATCCCATTCATCAGGCCAGTTAACCTCTGGCAGCAAGTAGTAATACTCTGCAGGTGACCAGAGGGGGATTCAGGCACTTGCTCTAATTAAATCTCCCCCTCCACAAAGCCACCCTTGCTTGCCCAAACAGCAGCCCACTCTTCGAGCAACGGAGGCACAAAGACCTTGCAAACCATTTGTTCGTTTGCCAGATGGATTGGTGAGAGGCGCAATGCCGCTTTCCACAAAAAGAGCTAAAGTTATTTAGCTCTTTTTCCTAAGTGGTTTATAGCCCGGGTATTTTTGTATTATTTTTATTATTGCTGACTCATTAAGATAAAATGAGAATAACAAAACACCCGGGCACCTCAGATTCAGAGTACCAACAGTAAATGTTGCAGTAGTTAGTCATAGGTGTATCTCACGACGGTTAGAAAAGATGACACAGTTCAAGTGAATGGTGGTCGCCACATTACCAAAAAAAAAAAAAGTCACCCGACGTCGAACTCAAACCTTGCGGAGAGTCAGCTTTGCTCAAAGTGCGTTTCTTCATTGTATACTGGTCAAAAGCCCTTTTGTTGTTTTATACTTAGAGGTGTCACAAATGGGCACACACACACACACACACACACACACACACACACACA
>CAAKHF010019625.1:0-17383 GCA_901007745.1 Hippocampus kuda | reverse complement strand
CGGACGCAAAACTGCAAAGCCTAATCTGTCAAAAGCTGATGGCCTTACATCTTTCTGGATGATACCCATCCCAAAAAATAGAAAAAGGGAACAGTAATGACCTTCACTGACACTGGATGTAGAATCTAAATAACTGAAAAAAATAAAGACATAAACACTAATTGGGCTGGTACTTGGGGTAGTTGGTGACCGTGGATCAATTAAAATGCTTCAACATCGTCGTGCAATCAATCATTTGTGTGTTCCAGTGCGGCACACGCACACGACACACACACACTCACACACACAAATTAAAATGTTCCCGGTGCTCAAATGAACTCCTGTTCTGACGGCAGGTCTCACAGGTATACATTATCGACTTTGTAGTTGACCAATTAAAACTGTCAGTGATCAAAAAACCCAAACAAAAGGCCCAGATGAATACAAGAAGCTGCAGGGTGTCATTACAACTGACAAGCGCCGAGAAAGACTTCACTGATGGTACAAATGTTCCTCCCACATTAAAAAAATATCTTTAAACATGCAGGGGTAATGAGCTGGTTACTTGTGCATGCAGGCCCACATGCAATGACAGCACACAAACCTTTCACTGTCCACCGACAAACACACAAAAAAAAACGCTCGAAGTCTAATTAGTTCATAAAGAATCCTAAAGTGTTGCTTGAATTGTTTACTAAAAATATTTTTAGTGAAGAAATGAACATTTTCATTGAAGCCACATGAAGCAAACAGCAAACCCATTCAGACGCAATGTGGCTCGGCAAATGTACGTTCCTGGTTTGGGGTCGCATCTGCCATCGAAAAGTTAAAAACCGAATTCCACTGAAACCTGGAACGTTGTGTTAAACATGAATAAAAACAGAATACTGTAAAATGATTTGCAAATCTTGTTCAACATATATTTAAATGAATATGCTACAAAGTTAAGATAAAACTGGTAAACGTTTTTGGCATCCATCCATCCATTTTCTAATCGGCTTTATCCTCAAGGGTCGCGGGCGATGCTGGAGCCTATCCCAGCTGTCTTCAGGCATTAGGCGGGGTAAATCATTCACTTTGAATTTTATGGCTGCAACAGGTTTAAAAAAAAGCTGGGACAGGTCACGTTTACCATTGTGTCCCATCACCATTTCTTTTAACAACATTAGAAAAATGTTTGGAACTGACGACACTAACTGTTGAAGTTTTGTCGGTGAAATTATTTTCCCTTTCTTGGTTGACATACAGCTTCAGTTGTTCAACAGTCTGGCGTCTCCATTGTCGTATTATGAGAGTCTGCGGTCTCCATTCTCGTATTTTATGCTTCATAATAATGCGCCACACATTTTCAATGGGAGACAAGTCACTACGAAGCCACGCTGTTTGTCATTGTCTTGCGGAAATAAGCAGGGGCCATGAAAAAGACATTGCTTGGATGGCACCATAGGCTTCTCCAAAACCTAGATGCACCTTTCAACATTAACGGTGCCTTCAGCGATATGCAAGTTAGCCATGTCATTGGCACCAACACAGCCTCACACCATCACAGATGCTGGCTTTTGAACTTTGCGACCAAAACAGTCTGGATGGTTCTTTTCTTCTTTGGCCCAGTGGACACGATTTCCAAAAACAATTTGAAATGTGGACTCGTCAGACCACAGACCACTTTACCACTTTCCATCAGTCCATCTTAGATAAGCAAAGACCCAGAGATGCTGGCGGCGTTTCTGAGTGTTTTTGATCGATGGCTTTTGTTTTGCATTGTAGCCTTTTAAGGTGCACTTATGGATGTAGCGCCGGACTGTGTTTACGGTAATTGGCTTCTTGAAATGTTCATGAACCCACCCAGTGATGTCAGTTTTTGATGTCGTGTCGCTTGAAGGAACAAAGGTCGAGGACATTTAATGTTGGTTTTCGGTCAGGGAAGCTGATCGCTAATCATGGCACTCACCTGTTCCTAGTCAGTCTGTTCACCTGTGGGATGTTCCAAACAGGTGTTTGATGAGCAGTTCTCAACTTTCTAAAACTTTTTTGCCACCTCTTGCAGTTTTTTTCGGGAGCATGTTACAGGGCCAAAATTCAAAGTTCATGATTATTTGCTAAAAAACAATAACATTCTTCAGTTTGAAGATTAAATATCTTGTTGGGTTTGTAAAAAAGTTCAGAAAGCAGTGCAGGCTTCACCTGTGTTTATGGACACATGCACCTTCCTGAAGTGCAAATTGATTAAAATGCAAGTGGAAAGAATTGAGCAAGCCCGTCTCACGGTTTGTCTTAATGGAATAATTTACCAGAAACGGGAATGGAAAAGCTCGTCTTAATTATAACTTACTGTTTAATTACAAGTGACAGAAGCCTCAAAGGCAGAGGCCACGATGGGCATATGTTCCACTTATTTTTTTATTAACACAACAGCTCAGGCTGAATATTCCTGAATAAAAGGTAATTAGCTCATTAAGCATGGTGGGGAAAATTGCCTCTTCGAAGAAAGAGAGAGAAAGAGAGAGAGAGAGAGAAAGAAAGATTTGGATTCCAAACTCAAAAATCCTGGCAGAAATATGCAGACAACTTTAGATTTTTAGAACTGCCATGATCAAGTCTAATTGTTACCTCAGTGTGAAGTTTGCTTTCTGGGCTTTTTCCAACACACCTACTGAAAAACGTAGCAGATGTCAGCAGTGTCATGTTCCAATAGTTTCTTCTTGATCATCATCATCATCATCAAAGTTAAGATCAATGTTTTGCAATGTTGTACAAAGGTAAACTTGTTTTTACACTTGTCTTGAAAGTAAGAATGTTAGAAAGTGACCAATAGGTGTCATATTGCTGGTGCAAACATGATGTTTGTATTTGTCATTAGTCCCCACTTTCACACAATAAACACTCACACTCTGTACTCAGTAGACAGACAAGCAATGTATACATCCATCCATTTTCCAAACCGCATATCCTCATGAGGGTCGCGGGCTTGCTGGAGCCTATCCCAGCTGTCTTCGGGCAGTAGGAGTACGCCCTGAACTGGTTGCCAGCCAATCACAGGGCACAGAGAGACGAACAACCATCCACGCTCACACTCACATCCACGAATGATTTAGAGTGTTCCATTACCCTGCCATGCATGTTTTTGAAATGTGGGAGGAAACCAGAGTACCGGGAGAAAATCCACGCAGGCCCGGGGAGAACATGCAAACTCCACACAGGAAGGTCTGAGTCGGAATTGAACCCCGCACCTCTGCACTGTGAGGCGGATGTAATAACAAGCCGACCACCGTTCCGCCCCAAGCAAAGATGATCATCAAAATGTTCAGGTTTCTCATTTCTGGTCAAATCACATTTTGCCTGGCCAACAATAGCTGGGCAGCATTCGTACAGGTGGTCTCAATCACACTTGCCCCGAAGGCCCATGAAAAATGAAGCAGATCGCAGTTGTGCCCAACAGGCTTTTTGAATCACGATTTAAGTGCTTACGCAAACACATTAATTTTGAAATTAATCATTACCCTGTATGAAATATAAAAAAAAAACTGGCTATGCTACTCAAAATCCTTCTGAAATAACCTGATGAGGATCTCCTCACCCAAGTCACAGCATATCTATTCTCATTTTCCAAGTGATGGGGTGAGAGAGGTCTTTCTCACCATGGATGTACTTCGGAAGAAGACGTTGTTGCAGATGGAGGAGAAGAGCTTCATGCTCTCCTGCAGACGATTCTACACAGGAGACAAATGCTGCAATCAGACAGCCGCGGCGGTGTCAAGACAACTTTCATCATCAAAGACGTTCATCATGACCGAGGGAGGAGTCATGGAGTGAAGCAAACAACTCCAACTATGAAACTGTTACCATGGAGGGGTCCTCCACCAGGGTCATGTCATAACCGCTGAGCGACACCACAAAGAGCACCGCCCGGACATCCTCGAAGCAGCCAATCCACTTCCTGCGCTCCGTTCGCTGACCTCCAACGTCGTACATCCTACAAACATCCAATGGAAGAATCAGGAGAGACCAACAAATCAAAGCATGTGGAAATGCACACTTAACACAGACGTATGCGTTTTACTTTTTCATTGATTGACTTTGGGGCGAGTGAAACTGGCCGTAAATGTGAATACGAGTCACACGGAATGCTCTTACTCAACTTTTTCTCATCATAATCCATTCAAGCATGTTTCTCACTTTCTCAGTGTGCACTTTCCCAGCCTGTTTGAGCTTTGTTCTTCCTGAACTTTTGTTCTCTTGCCATGACAAAAAAAAAAAAGCAAGTAATTTTTGATACCATTAATAAGGCCTTCTTGGGATGTGGATGTGAAACAAAATAAGATAAAGAACAGCACTAAAATGCTGGAGCTTCAAAGACATTTATCTAATTATGTAGAAGAAATGTATTGTTCAGTGGTGGACAATGCCTGTGATTTAACAAGATGACTCTCCCCACTCAAAAGTTTACTCTTCAACCCTTTTTTGCTTGTTCATAGTGTACTGGTTTCATAACAGTGACTCAAATCATCATCATTAATTAATTAATTTACAGTCAATGCCAGCTAGGAGTGACAAAGAGGCAGCTTGAAGCCGTCACGTAGCGAGGTGGTGGTGGACCCCAAAAAGCAGGCAGGAGGAAGGGGCAGGGTGTACTTGACGAATTGTATTAAACATAGAGAAAACTAAATCCAAAACCAACAAAGTCCAAAGTATCAAACAAAAATCATGACTGAAGATAAAACATAACAGCAACCAAAACATGACTAAAACAAACCTGATTGCAGCAAACAAACATGACAGTAGCCAAGAGCAAACAGCAGAATGACCCGACAATGAGTGGTCGGGCTGGGAGTCCTCTTAAAGCACTAATTACATAATGACCAACAGGTGTGCAGCTGCAGGGACAGTGCCACCTGTTGGTCCCAAACCGAATCATGACAGAAGCAAGCACTCTGCACGCCTTACTTGGAGAGCTATGTAAGGAGAATGATAACAGGTTCGAAGGAACACTTTAAAAGTGTTTTAATATTCTTTCATGGGTTCAAAGAGGGTGTTGGGATAAAGCAAAAACAAACAAAACAAAAAGGCAGATTGTTACCTATTGCGGGAAGCGCTCCAACCCATCGCCACAGTAAACGGGGGTTCACCCTGTACATTACTAAATAAGGCAGTTGTGATGGATCAGACCAAAACTGTTTCCTTAATTAATGCCCCCAAAATAAGAAACGTTAAATACACTTTACCCAGAAAAAACGATGTGAGACAAGCAAACTCGCACTTCATTTTAAATAAATGTTTTCATGACCTTCCACAATGGGGAGGACGGATAAATGCTTTGATCCACGCAGAAAAGACATCCACAAAGACCGACGCTATCTTGTTTTCTGGACTTCTCAGTGTTTACCAACACCTTTCAATTTATCCAAAACACTGCAACAGAATGAGTGTGAGGTCAATCTGATAGAATAGCACCAAAAAAAAAAAAAAAAAAAAAACACACAAGAAAGGCAGAAACAAGAGCAGAAGCTGGTCCCCAGTTGGTCAGGTGCGCCATCTTTTATTGGAGCATCCTTGGACCTAATGTAACCATTTTTCGAGCGGGGAAAGGAAAAGAGACGCGCAGAGAGGGAAACAAACAATGGATGTGAAGTCATAAAAAAAACAAAAACAGCAAACAGCTCACAGATGGGAATATTCCATAGACACTCATTCAATCAGTGAGGTTAATACAGTCTGCCATGACACAAAGCTATTTATTTGCAATAAATGCAACGACAAACACGCACTGACTAAATAGTTTTCAGTCTTCCTTCGTCTCCACACAGCACAACGTTCCCTCTCATCTACAGGCTTAAGATAATGATCACAGGGTTTCATGTGAAAGGAAAATCATACACGATCGTTCCAAGGAAGGGTCAGCGTTTGAAAAGCGACGTTTCCGCCGCTTTTAATGTTGTTTGTTTGGCTACACTCGTCAGAAACATAAAACACAGGAGTGAGCTGAGGAGTTAGCTGTCGATCAATGGAAAACTTGAAAGAAGTATATGGTTAGTTGGCCTGAGCTGGACATGCAGCACTAGCATGGGAAATCGATGTATGTAGTTAGTTGATAGTTAATTTTTGATAACATGTTGAATGTTCATATCGCTGTATAGATACACTAATAATATATCGCCCAACCCTATATGGAAGTGTGAAAATAACAAGCAAATAATTAATACAGTCATACCTCGTTACACCGTACCTCGAGGGACATAACAAATCTATGCGTTATAGCGGTAGTTCGTTGTAATTACATGTACTTCCGATAAAATGGCCGGCAACTACGATGTATAATACTGTATCAAATACCGTATGAAAAGTGACTTGTCCAGTTCAGGATGTGCCGCGCCCTGCGGCCGTTTACATCATCTTTCAATCTGTTGGCCTCGAAATCTGCCATTTTGTTGCCATTACGGATGATTGTCGAAATCGTTGAGTTTGCCAATTCGTATTCACGGCTGAGCTTTGTCTGGGAGACTCCCTTTCGGAAGCGGAGACAATTTCAACCTTCACAGACAGCAAGATTGGCTTCCGTTTACCAGACATGTTTTCAGACCATGTGCTTACATGTACGCGTCCTTGTCACACTAATTGCAATGCACCAGGAGTGCTGTTCCTGCCGAGCTAACCTCCCTTGTACTTGGCAGAGGTCATAATTATTAAATGCAAATGCTGGTAAAGATGGCAAACATTCCTATAGGTAAACGTAACAGCTCTCAGCAGGAAACTAGGAAACTTTTTTGATTAATATTCTGATTTATATTTATTGGAACATCGCCTGGATGCACTAACTGCAATGAAAAATGTTCTTCAGTTTCTTTTTAACAAACACAGTTCTGAAAAACACACTCTATAATCAGTTCATCTCTGCAAATTTCTGATGATTGTATTAACATATGATAAGCTCCCCTGGCAACACCCAAGATTTTCCCAAAGTAAGGCGCGTGCCTGCACGCACGCACGCACGCACGCACACACACGCACGCACGCACGCAGACACTGCTGGGTGTAAATTAACCAAACTCATTTATGTATATCCTCAAGATTTGTGGCAGATAAGAGAGAATGTGTGCGAGAGGCAGGAATCTGAGATCATCCGTAATACCACCTGGGACGTTGGTCTACTTAATCAAACGTGACATTGTTGATGAAATGTGCTTCAAAGCAAACAAATACAAGCATTTTCTTTTAGAACCCCTATATTGTGAATACTGAGATTGGTTTCTAAAGATGTTCTACAGTGTATGTTTAATGATAATTGCTGAAAACATCTGCAAAGAATCAGAACAATGTAGCACTGAATTATTTAGGTGCGTTCACCCCGCCCCTCGGTTCATGTTACTGGATTTTTTGGAGATGTGACTAAAAGAAATCCAGGCAATAACACACTTGAGCTTTCTGGCGAGAGACAACCCTCTCCCACTATGTCAGTACTGAGCGCCTTCCTTCCATCAGTAGTTCTTCTGCACAATTGGGAGTTACTCACTAATAAGAACGTGGCTCATTTCGACATCTACAGCAGCTTGCAAGCTATGCCTACAACCTGAAAAAAACAGCACCTTCGCTCATATTATTTGGGCTCCAGTGTCTTTGTTGGGTGGACCCATGCGTGCCACATGATGCCAAACTGGCAAATAGCATGACCGCACCGCCGAACTCCGAGACAGTTTGCGCGCTCGAAGCTAGCTGGCCTCGAATCTGGAAAAATGCATCTACCCCCAAGTCAGGGCTAAGCAACCGGCGAATAGGCAAATCTGAGGGTGCCGAACCGCAAGTACGCAGGGCAGTAGTTTTATGTTGTAATATCAAGTTGTTTGTTGCAGTTTTGTGCCATCCTTGAGTGAGAAGTTTTATGCAAGAGATCCCTTTGCACTGGAAAAAAAAATCAATGTGGTTATTTTGTTTTGTTCAAACCTTATCTTTGGTTAGGATATTTATACATGCATTGACAAATGCACTATGAAAAATTACTAGGTGAAGAGCACGAATGCATGTATTTTTACCCTCTTTAATATGTGCCCCCCCCCCCTCAAAGCATTTAAGTTGCCCATCC
This sequence comes from Hippocampus kuda, assembly GCA_901007745.1. Lineage (NCBI taxonomy): Eukaryota > Metazoa > Chordata > Actinopteri > Syngnathiformes > Syngnathidae > Hippocampus > Hippocampus kuda. The sequence continues at coordinate 9,330 of CAAKHF010019625.1, read as the reverse complement.
CTCCCCTAAGTGTTACACAGGCAGCAGTGTCGCTGTTGTCTTGACCCACACACAATGCAAAGAACGAGGCCCTCCAGCCCGCCAGCTTCCACGATTTTGGAATCTTAAGTTATATACATGGAGAATTGGGGTTTTTTGTTCATTCAAATTTGGCAGACACACATCTGTTTGGTGTGTCAAATATAAATGACATTTTATTTTCACTTACAGGACTTATATATGCAAGAATGTGCTTCTGGGTGACTCGGGAGGGGGGCGGGGGGGAGAACAAAGAACGGAACAAAAAGGCAACATTCATAAGAACATAAACCCAATCCATTGATGATCAAAGTGGTTTCATGTTGATAAAACGTTTGAGTTTTGGATTTACCAAACATAAAAGAACTTCCCATTGCATAGTAATTGCCATGACTGAAATTAATTAATGTGCACTGCTTAGAAAAACAAATGAAAGAAAGTCTAACTCAAAGGAACCGACCCAGAAGGGTGAAATGAGGGCCAGACAACCACAAGTGTGGTTCTGCGCTCACAGCCGGGCCCCACGCAGCCCGATTCAAATTTGCCAGAGGATCGCAGAAGCGGCAGATTGGCCGCTGGCAGGACCGTTCGCTTCACAGATGAGAGCATGCTCACACTGAGAAAATGTGACAGACGCGGGGAATCCAGAGGGACGCTGTGGAGAACCTTCTGCTACCGGCATCATCTTTGTGACACTTAAGGGAGTAAATAGAGGCACTTACTTGCCCCCCCAATCCAAGAAATTACACACCATAATCGAAGCTTTTCAACTGGAAAACTGTCAACCAATATAGCATTTAGCAGCCAACACAACCAGCGGTCATCAGATTGACGAGTGATCAGACATTTGTTTATCCCCTGTCCGAGGAGAAGGAGGAGCCCCTCCTCTTCTCCGCTCGAAGCAACCCAGGTGTGGTCACATTCGCCAACAAAAGCATGCAAGACGCAGGGAGAAATGACATTTCGTATTCGGTCTGACCGCAGTATAAATCCGAGGTCTGGCGGCTGGTGTGGTGTGTTGTCCTACAAAACCATGCAGAAATAAAATCTACACATTTCGGGAACGGGGATTCTGGGTGCCAGAACGAGCTCTAATTTTATCATATGCAAGTCACACCTGAGTCGCAGGACCAGACAAACTATGAAAAACAGCGACATATAGTCCAAAAAATATGCTATATGTATTTTTTTTCAATAATTTAGTTAGACTTAACTGGTTCAATCAGAGACGGAGGGCTGAGCAACATGGCCTAAAATTCCTTGTATTCGTGTTCATCCAATCCCTTCACAGTAAACTATTCATTTCGGGTTTTTGAGTGTGTGCCATGTAGCTGCTGCATGGTTTTATTTCTAGATACTTAATTGTAATGCCAATTTTCTGTTGATAGCTACTTGCTCTTCGCGCTGACGCGGTTCTCGACAGACTTTGGGGAAAAGTGTACTGTGCACCTAAGCACGAATTCGGGTCTTTCCCGACTCTGAATATCACATTTGTGATTAGTAGACTTTACACCGATCTGATCGAGTGGATCGAAATCAGTCGATATTTAGCATTTTAAGCAAAATCACTGAACAACTGTAAAGTCATAAGTTGCGCCATCTATCTTTCATCGGCTCTGCAAAATAAGCCATTAGAGCAGTGGTTCTTAACCGGGGTTCGGTGAATCAGCCTCAGGGGTTCGACAGAGCCTCTGCCATGGAGGTTAAGACACACCCAACTCAACAATTGATAGAGAACGTTCTTCAACGTGATACACATTAGTGAAGCATAACAGAAAGAACCATAAGTCTGCAGCACCCAGAGACAAACAAACAGCATTTAGATGTTGACTCCAGTAATCTGCTGACAAACTGACTCGGGCTACATTGTTTATATACTTAGGAAAAGCCGTCCTAATGTGTTTCATTATGATCACTCAATATGAGATGTGGGGATGAGGGACAAGTTAATATTGTGGAAGCTTCACAGCCGAGGTAGTCCTCAGGTAGACATTACTAACAACAGAGAGCACAAAATTCAATTTTGCTGTAATAAATACCCCTCCCAACGTTGTGTGTATGGCCAGTCAGATGTGTCACAATAACACTACTAATCAGCTCAGCTAATTAACATCAGTCCAATTCAACAAACAGTGGAAAACCACCTCAATCCTTTTGTGCTGTCTTTACAAAACACACATTCATAAATACAGTAATCCCTCGCTATAACATGGTTCATCTTTCACGGCTTCACTGTTTCACGGGTTTTTTTCATGCATTTTTTTCAATAGTGCGTTGTATTCTGCATCCTGATTAGCTAAGGGACTGAGGACTAATGTCAACAGCCTCCGTGTTTCATCGCTGTACAGCTTGTCAAATTTTAAACCGTCAGCTGTTTGTAAGAAAATAATAATAATAATAATAATAATAATAATACATTTTATTTATAAGATATGATATATTTTAATGCTTGATGAGTGAAAAAAGGTTTAATCTTTGGTTTCATTCAATATTGTATTGTCTACATTTAAAATAAAAATAAAGACTACTTCACGCATTTCACTTATCACTGGTTCTTTTTGGAACGTGACCCCCGCGATAAACGAGGGACTACTGTATTGTATTTCCACATGCATCAAAGAGCTGTGAGAAACAAAGATAGTGGACATTGTTCAACTAATTCTCTTTTGGTTTGTCTCCAAAACAGCGGTGAGCAATTAGATCATAATATATTAATGGAAGAATTAGAGAGATGTGGTATAAAGGGTTTGGCAGCTAAATGGTTGAAAAGCTATTTAGATGACAGATATCAATATGTGCAGTTTAACAATTTCAAATCAAACAAGTTGAAGATACAGTAGCTCACGGGGTACCCCAAGGGTCTGTGCTTGGTCCTAGACTATTTACACCTTGTATCAATGACATTTGCTCTGTCTCTAAAGTTTTTTTAAAAAAGTTCCATTTGCTGATGACAACAATATACTGCTCCGGGGAGAACCTTGAGCAAATGAAGTTACATAAAGCTTTTTATTTCGTCAAAAGGTACTGACTGCTGTTGGACACATTGATGGACAAGAAAATCTCTAGGCCAAAAAACCCACAAAACTCACGAGATGTTTCCTCTTCAGAAATTGTCCCATGGTTTTTTGTCTGCAAACAGCAAATACATGAGTAATATGAAGTCAAGTTGTCTGTTTGTATCGTGCTTATTCACACAAGAGTCTCAATAGGCTTCATAGGCCCACAGTTGAAAAAGATCCCAACGACATCCCATGATGCAAAACCCCGAACCAGGCAAAGAAAAATTCAAAATTCCATTTCAGGAAAAAAGAAAAAAAAACTTGAGAAAGGACCACAGATGAGGTTCTAAACATGCATGAAAACTCATTTAACTTTGCACACAAATCAGGCCTGCCAATAAATTAAAAAATAGTAATAAAATAAAAAAAATAGTACCCCAATATGTCCAGAGCTCTGAGGGCCCTAAAAGCAGCTCAATTTTTTTCTGATCTAAACAGGCATTCTGTTGAAACATGAAATGAAATTGCCATAGAATACCTTTGATTATAGTATCCCAAAATTAACTGATATTATTTTCCCAGTTTTTAGCAAATGGATATGCTTGACAACACATTCTTGTGCTCCCCTTTGAGAAATGAACCAGACCACAAAACGGAGACGCTATTATTTGAAATCCTCTGGTTTCACGATAGTCCCGTCTTAATACGCATGGATGGTTGGATTTAATTTATAGCCAATAAACGGCATGCTTTCGCAACAATGCCAAGCACAAACAGCAGCTGCAAAACAACGTGAAAGTCAATTAATGAAATGTATATTGTCTTTGTTGCATCTTTTTTCTTTCAAATCAATGTCATTCAATGGCACAAAAGGGAACACAGCCTTACAAAGAATGCAAAAAAGGGCAAAACATGAACATTGCATTATTTTTCATTTTCATTCATTGATAGTTGGTGGACAAAAGATTGGCACACCCACCTTTGAGTTCTGACGTTGAATCATGGCTAAGCATTTGAGAATTGAGGACACATTTTTTTAAGCTTTGTTGGTGGAATTCTCTCTCATTCTTTTTTTGATGTACAACTTTCGTTGCTCAGCGGTCCAAAGGTGTAGCGTGTAGAAATTCTTGTATGTTTGTACTGTTATTTTTTTAATTATGATTTGTAATGTGTATTTATCATTTTATGAGACCATAACCACTTCAATGGTCTGATATTTGGGGCAGTATTAAAACCCAACATTGTAATTATAACGGGGGTGTTCAACAAAGGCCGCGAAGAAATCAAGCTCTGTCATCTGTCAACCTGTCGAGATCATCAGCAGCTTGAGTAAATGAGCCATTGAGTGATGATGATGAAGAGGGAGGTAATATGGGACACTGGACCATTGATCAGGGATGAATATGATGATCTGACATCCACGCTCTGTGCCTATACTGATAAGGCCACGACAGAGATGCCTTTGACGTGTATGTTGTCGTATTGACTTATTGATGAATGAAGCCACCCATCTCCATCTTACATCTGCAGCCTATCGCACGGCTGTAGACAAAGATAAGCGCACCGCAGCTCAAAAAGTGGAGTAACTTTAGATGAAAGGTTTTCCGGAGATATGTTAAAAACCTTCAGTAATCAGAGGCATCTGTCCACCGCTTCAAAATGTCACAGAGTATGGGGGAAGAAAGTGTAAGCAGTCTACCTGAAAGTGAGGTGCTTGACTTTGAACTGTGTCTCGATCACGCCTGTAGTCCTGAGCCGCACGCGCAGAACGTCCATCTCTGTGGGGACGTAGTCTGGAGACGAGATGCGGCTCATATTTTCAAAGAAACTAAAAAAAAAACAAAAAAAACACAGAGATAGAGGCGGTTAGAAAAAGTGGTGCAAAAGGTCAAAAACAGAGGAGACATTAGCAAAATAAAATAAATAAGTAAATAAAGAAATAACCTGCAGACAAGCTTTAGATCAAAGTGAAAATGATGAATAAATTGCAAACGTCTGTGTGTGTGCGCGTGTGTGTGTGTGTGCGTGCGTGCGTGCGTGTGTTAAAAGGCTATTGCTCGATACAACAGGTGGAGTGTGCAGTGATAAGATTGAAGCCCCAGGGAGCGCAGTGGTTTTTCGTGATGAATATTCACACTGCGGTTTACCATTGTAACATTTTGAGGCAAACTATCAAACGCTGATCGACTGCGAACACAATTCGCACAAGCAAGTATGCCGCATGCCTTGCAGAAGTGCAGCCCTTGTGTAAACAAGCACAACCGCACATACAAGACATCTAAAAGTCACTAAGCTGACTGTGACATTCTCACCTCGTCATCCTGAATCAGTTTCTTGGACAACAAGCTGCATCCTGCTGTTTAGTAAACAACACAACACTACTTGGAAGATGCTGCATAGCACACACGACCTGTTGTTGATGCTGATTTTGTTTGTGAGGAGCAATCTGAGTGGAAGATCCCCCCCCCCTTTTTTTAAACTATTGTCAAATGTACATTTAAATATGTTTCTGTCTCAATTTGCTCTCCATCAAGTAGGTGATAATGGGCGTTTTGCTGTTATGTTAAGATCTTAATCAGAATTTTCAATCCTTCTGCTGACCTATTAAAGCACTAACTAATCAAGCACCTGCTTAAACAACTCCTGGTTGCCCGACAAACCTACTCGAACACCAATTCACTTGTGGTCCCCATAGTCTGTAAAAATAGAACCGGAAGTAGAACTTTAGTTATCAGGCACACGGTCGATGGAATCAACTCCCTGATTCTGTCTGGTAGGCTGCCACTCTGTCATTAATGAAACGCAAACTTAAATTATTCATCTTTGATAAAGCATAAATATGGTCAGGGATGATTTTTATGGCCTTATGCCTCAAGTGTCGGATAATGATGGACAGCTATACCTCCCTCACCATCTCCATTTCCCTTTCTACTCCCCTTATTTCCTTCTTTGTATCAACTCTCGAACCAAACCAGACGAGGCAGACGGCCGCCCCACATTGAGTCTTGGGTTTGCTTGAAGTTTTTTCCCTAAAAGGGCGTTTTTCTTTGGCTCCGTCGCCTGGTGCTTGCTCATGTGGGGTTCAGTTGGGGCTCGATTAGCCTTTTATTCAGTGATAAGTGCTCCATGTGTAAAGTGCACCGAGACAACCGCTGTTGTGACTCAGCGCGAGACAAAGAAAACTGAATTCAATTGTTATCTATTGTCTATTGCTGAGGGGGAAAGAATTAACATTTTTAATCGCTAAACAGGTACAGTCTTGGCTAAAAACATCGGCGCTCCTGTGCTTCTGCAAGATAATGCGCCACTTCTCCCAGAAAACTATTCACGGGTATTTCTTTTGTTCGCATTGGAACAACACAACAAAGCGAGTGAAAAAGCCACATCTGATCCCATGCAGAACTCCAAAAATCGACTGGCCAAAATTGTTGACACCCTCATCTTAACCCTTTCAGGGACAGCGGTTCTGCAGGGGACAGCTTATTATGTTGTCAGGTTACAGGGTGTATGAAAAAAGTTCATATCTTAGAGTTCACCCTTTTGGGGGGAGTGTGGGGGGCTACCATCAATAACTTTCTTCCACCTCTCTACTGGAATTTCTTTTCCAGTCTTCCTTTGCCAACTGCTCCAGGTCTCTCAGATTGAAAGGGTTCCTCTCCCCTGGTGTTGTGCTGCAAGCCCAGAATTCCCTCTTCCATGGGTATCCTGAGGTGTTACCAGGCCAGCCTAGTGAGTTTCTCCAGGCTATTGCTTCTTCCTGATAGGACATGCCCAACACCTAACCCGATGCACGAGCCACCTCTTGTGGCTCCCTCTCAGAGAGGAGCAGCAACTCTACTCTGACCGCCTCCTGGGTGACCAATTTCAAATAAAGACCCCCCAACACCTTGCAAAGGAAACTCATTTTGGCCGCTTGGATTCGAGATCTTTTTTTTCCAGTCATGACGCACTGCTTGAGACCAAAGGTGAGGGTAGGGTCGGACTGAAAACTAAAAATCTGTTTGACATAGTGACATGATGAAGCCAACAGCACCAGTTCTTCTGCAAAAAAAAACAACAAAGAAGTAATCCTGACGTCACCAAAGCCCAGCCCCGCATCACCTTGACGACAACTAAAAATACTATTCATCAAGGGAGGTACGGTACACCATACTCCCAAAGCGCCTTCACAAACCTCTGAAGTCAGTTGATGGTCGTGTTAAAATGCACAAAGCACAAGTAGACTGGTTGGGCAAATTCCCATGCTCCCTCCAAAACACTGTTGAGGGTGTAAGAGCTCATCCACGGCCAGGAGGAAGACCCCAATAGTAATCGAAACACATCCTCTGGTTCGCCTAGAAAGAGGGACCAGTAACCCCAGTCTGCCAATCCAGGGGCACTGTCCTTGATGTCCGTGCGATCTTGCAGAGAAATGTCAACAAGGACAGTGCCATAAAATCCAGAGAGCTTTTTAACCACCTCAGCGACCTCAATCCAAGAACCAGGCGAGCTCCGAATTCTGCCTACTCATTAAAAAAAAAAGGCGTGCCAGAGGAATTGAGAAGTTCAAACTATTCTCCCCTCCAACTCACAAAGATTCAAATCAAGGTCAGCATGACCTCACGCCCACAGTACACAGTGTTGTTGGTGCACTGTAGTGTTAATTCCATGAATGAAAACGGAACGAAAATGGGGTTTTATTCAATGCACATTTTTCACCGGATGAAAACAAGACTAAACAAGACTAAAATCCCCATTAACTCATTCACTCCCAAAGATGTTTTTAAACATCTTTTCAGACTTGGTCCAGAATTGGCTGGTACTGAATGAGTTAATAGACAATAACTCGTACTAAATCAGTATGTGTTTTTGTAGTCAACACAAGACGGAAATGTAGTTCACTAAAGAAAGACTGGGTTAAAATCGATGCACAGTCGAGTTCAAGAACTAAGACGCGACGAAAATGACGATATTTTGTCAAATCCTGTCTCCTCCGCCAATCCGCCACTACCACACAGTGACATATGACCTTTCAAATCTGCAGCAAGTGAGCATCGTGTGCACAAACACATGGGACAGACAGGAGGTGGATTCACGGTGAAAGGTTAAAAGTAAAGCATTAATGGCCACGCTTTGCACGGAACCTGGGAGAGAAAGAATAGATGTGGTATGTGGACACATTCTCACTACATTGGTGCATAAAATAACCTTATGCGTGATTTTAGTCCGAGGGAAGGAATGTGGGCACATGGTAGCTGGCTGGAAAAACACATTCAATCTGAAGAGACACCAACTCCAAGGATTCCAAAAAGGGTGAGCACAAACACGCACGTCTAAGTGAGGGGAATAACACGGTCCAAATATCTTACTTTTCTGAGCCATCTGATCCCTTCCCTACGATCGATTTGTGCTGATTAGACCTGTCATGCTAATAACCAAAGACTTATCGTTCCATTAAAAAAAAGACAATAGATTTTTCCAGACTCAATTTCCATTTACATGCTTGTTAACATATGTCATAAACACTCAGTTGCACTTATTTTTTCCTTCTTCAGACAGTGAACTTGCTCGCTGGATGGTATGTTAAAAAAAAAAAAAAAAAGGAAAAAAAACATTCTAAGTATACTCTGAAGCAGGTGTGTCAAACTCATTTTTGTCATCTCAACTCAACTGTATTTATAGAGCACTTTCAAACAGCCATCGCTGCATACAAAGTGCTGTACATGGAGCAATTTAATATATACAACAAACAAAAAAACAAATCGGTAATAAAGACGGTAAAAAGCACCAAACAGCAAAACCAAGAACAAATCTAAGTCATGCTGAGTCGAATGCCAAAGAATACAAATGAGTTTTGAGGCGGGTTTTGAAGATGGGCAGCGAGGAGGCTTGCCGAATGTTCAGTGGGAGGTCATTCCAGAGAGAGAGGGGCCAGCAACAGAAAAGGCTCGATCGCCTCTGGGCCTCAGTTTAGTTATTGGTACTTCTAATAATGTCTGGTCCGTAGACCTGAGGTGCCGGGCAGGTGTGTAGGAGCGGATGAGCTCAGAGAGGTAAGGTGGTGCGAGGTCATTTAGAGATTTGAAAACAAATAAGAGGATCTTGAAAATAACTCTAAAATGTATGGGGAGCCAGTGAAGGGATGCCAGAGTAGGAGTTATGTGCTCCCTCTTATGAGTACCAGTCAAGAGGCGAGCAGCGGCATTCAGGACCAGCTGAAGGTGCTTAATGGAGGACTGGCTGACTCCAAAGTAAAGGACATTGCAGTAATCGAGCCGGGATGTGACAAAGGCATGAATTACTGTCTCAAAGTGTTCATGAGTGAGGAGAGGTT
>CAAKHF010019622.1:20260-34780 GCA_901007745.1 Hippocampus kuda | reverse complement strand
AATGGAAAGGCTTGTTTGACATCATGGTGCCACCGCAGACATCCTCTAGCCGCACCGCGCAGTAACACTCCACTTATAGAATGAAAGTGCTCGTCAATGGTACGCTGCTAAGCGCAGAGTGAAAAGGGCTCAAGTCCATACCGATGAAGAGGAGGAGAAAGATGATGATGAGCTGATAGACGCCGTGTCCCAGAATGTTCTTGGTCATGGTGCTGGAGATGAGAGGCTTGTTGCGTCCGTACGGCTTCCTCCTGAGCAGGGCCTCCGTGGGCGGCTCGGTGGCCAGGGCCAGCGAGGCGAACGTGTCCATGATCAGGTTGACCCAAAGCATCTGCACGGCTTTCAGCGGGGAGTCCTGAGTAGCGCAACATGCACTTAAAATCACCGACACAAACATGCTCACCCGGGCTGCCTTATCATCATGCTGTCTAGTTTTTTTTTTTAATGGTTATTTTTATGCCGCTTCACCAAGTCTAGACATTATGTGAGCTTATGGAGCAGCCTGTGATACATTTCAGTAACAGATTCTTATGAAAATAAAATTTGATAACGTATTTTCCACACTAAAAGGCACACTGGATTATGAGGTGCACCTTCAATGAATGGCCTATTTTGTATTTTTTTTTTCATACATCGGGCGCATTGCATTTTAAGACGCAATCTACAATGCATCCACTAGATGGAGCTATGCTCAAGGAAACTCCAACAGAACGATCAGATGTCAGTAAAACGTATTTAATAAAGCAGAAACACAGTTCACTTAACCAACAGCAAGTTATAACATTTACTCGTTAACGTTGAACTCTCTTGCCGCTGCTCTATTTCCGTGTTCAACTGCGTAACCAGTCGCCTTAAGTTTGAACTATGCGTTGTCAGCATGTCTCGAGCAAGGAGCCATTTTGGGGTCGAAATCTTACCGTAATGACCATACAACTAGGCACATCGGATTTTAAGGCGCAGTGTGAGCTTTTAAGAAAATGGAAGGCTTTTAGGTGCGCCTTTTAGTGCGGAAAAAAACGGTATTTTGGAGGAAAGAAATTAATAATCTTGTAACAAGTTTATTTTTTTGAGGATAAAGGATTGCGTTTTTTTAGTGAAAGTTGAGTGCTGAAAAGAGGATCGATTTTTCACAAGTCACGATATTGAAGACACAAAATCATACGTTTTAGAATAGATGCTGTATCTGTGAAAATGAAATGTGTATTTTAAAGAAAAATAAAGTCATAACACACTGATTCTTATCAGTGTGACACAATCTTATGGATAATGAAGTATATTATTTGGAATTTGGAGGAGAAAAAGTCATCCGACAAGTTTTATTTTATTGATGATAAAATTGAGATTTTTACGTACGATGTTTTGGAGGGGGGGGGGAGTTCATTCCTTGAGAATACAGTTGCACTTCAAAAATAGATGGTTAAATGACGTGGTGGAAAACTGCACTACGGCATAGTGACAGGTCTTATTCAGCTACATCATCATGCAAGACAAGTGCGCCTGACTTCATCTCGGCTCATCCGTTCGTACCTGTGTGATGCAGGCGCCCGTGAACGCTACGATGACGGCGACCACGTTGACCGTCAGTTGAAACTGGAGGAACTTGGAGATGCTGTCGTAGACGTTGCGGCCCCACATCACCGCTTTGACGATGCTGCTGAAGTTGTCGTCGGTCAGGATGATGTCGGACGCCTCCTTGGCCACGTCAGTACCGGCGATGCCCTTTGGAAGGAGCATGGGAATAACATTTGAACATTTACATTTATCAAAGAGATGTCCAAACTACTAACCAATTGTATCCCATCTTCCATTTTTTAGTGCTTCGCAGATAATAAAAGTAAATCGTTTCAGCAGCCCAACCCCCCCCCCAAGAAAATGTTTTAATGTGTTTTTTAAAGAAGGAATATAGCAAAATATAATATTGTACTTAAAAAACATCATATCATATCATAGTTATAACACAATTACATGTAGGATATTAAAACAATTAGACAGTTTGGCATTCATTCTGCTTCACCTTCTGGTGTGTGCAACTTGGCCACCGGGGCAGCATTATTCAGTTATGCAGACAAAAATGAAGATGAGTTTCACAACGACTGCTAAGTCAATCAGTAAGCTGCAGTCACATTCTTTTTTTTTTTTTTTGCAGATGGTAAACAAAATATTGTGAATAATTATATTGTCGGTATACATGTGTTCCTGCACATATTTCAAATATCCGTTGCTCAAAGCCAACCCCACCACACATATGCTATTTGATCACCAGTGTTTCCTATTGTGTTAATATTGAGCTAGTTTAATTTGAGGTAAAGATAGATGTAAATGGAAATTATTATTTTTTCAAAAGTTGCTTTCACAAGCAAACATTTTCCCCACTCCCTGCGTCGTGTCACGGTCCGATTTGTCAAGAAATCACATTTAACATTGCTTTAATGATTGCCATTTTACAACAGAAACAGAGCTGTTTCACCTCAACTGAAAACTGTGATGAAGCAGGTTTTCCAAATAAATACAGCTTTATTAAAAAAAAACTACAAAAATGCCCAAGTGGGTCTTGCATCTTTCCCATATTTCCTGCACTGAGGAAAAGTGTGCACACACCTGATTTGTGAGCATTCGTGGTGACTTCATACATGTGGAGGAAAAAGTGGGTCATTGCTCAACTGAGTGACGCTTTATTGTCCATAACACTGTACACGAGCTAAATGAGAGGAGAAACGGTACAACTCTTCACGGTGTCACTCAGACAAAACGGATTAAACCGCAGACACGACAGTTTGGCAATCTGCTGCAGTGACGGTATGTGTGTCCCACTGTCCACCACTAGGGGGAGCTCGTGACCTTTACACCCGCAACCCCGCATACCGCAGAGGTGAAGACGAAACATCTGCAGATGTGGAGTGAGATCTATCTCTTGGAGGTGAATAGTTTTGGTTACCATGGCAAAGCCGACATCAGCCTTTTTCAGGGCGGGCCCATCGTTGGTCCCGTCGCCTGTCACCGCCACCACCTGTCTCTGTTCCACCATGGTGCTGTCAATAATGCCTGGCACAGACAAAGCAACATGTTTGTTTGCAATTTATCCCCCTATGTTTGATTGAAGTACGTGTTTTGCAGTGAAAACTCACAAGCATAAGTGAAATAATTCTCATAAATATTGCTGGTTTTGGTAGTAATTCCTATGACAAGGAAACAATATGATGATGCTTGTGTTTTTTTTTTTGTTTGTTTTGTTTTAAAATTAAGACAAAGCAGTGACAATGTATGAATATAAATGTTTGTTGGCTCTGAATCTGAAAAGTGGGATTTTTTTTGTGTGTTATTTTTTTTAATAAGTCTTTTTTTTCCCCAGAAAAATTTGGATTATAAAAATGTTGAAATCAGATATTTTGAGAATAAAGTCAGATTAAAAAAAAAATTTGTCATTAAAAAACCTGTAACAACATAGGGATATATATATAAAATATGTATATAGAATAAAGTCATGTATTTTTAGGGGGGGAAAAAAGTCTTATTTTAGTGAAAAAAGCTGTACTATTACAAGAATAAAGTCAGCATGGTATTAATGAACTCATAACATTAAATAGTGCTGTATTATGTGCCAATGAAACAGCATGGTCAGCACGACGGCAAATGTTTTATTTGACTTTAGAGGTGTTTTATAATTAATGTAGAACAATGAAAATTTATGAGTATAAATGAACTTGGCTAGTTTTTGATTGTCATTTCTGTGCCGATGGGGGGAAAAAAAGCATGGTGTGAATGACTTCAGTGTGCTATTTTATTTTTATTGATTGTAACTCTGTTTTAAAATCACTGAAGAGCAAAATGAACAAGCTTTTTTTTCAGCGTGTATTTTTCTAATTGTGCCAAGAAAAAGCATGGTGGACATGGCTGCTGCATTTGTCCCTTATTCGCACCCAGCCTGTGAATTCCGCCCAGCAACAAGTGATGCGAACAAGACAAATGCATATTTACCTTTAACTAGTGTGTGTTTGTCAGTTGGGGAGGATCTGGCCAGGACACGCAATTTAGGCCAAACCTTATCAATACGCTCCTGCTCCACCTGAACACAAGAGCAGAGGGTGATGTCTTGTTTTTTCAGGGTCAACTCTATCATGCTCAGACAACAGCGTACCTCCCCTTTTTCATTGCGGATCCTCCTGTTGAACTCTTTGCCGTCGATGCAGAGGAAGTCCTCTCCAGGATGGATGATGCCACATTTGATGGCAATGGCTCTTGCCGTGTTGATGTTGTCCCCGGTTACCATGCGCACGGTAATGCCCGCGCGCTGGCACTTCTGAATGGCATCTGGCACCTACAGAAGTCCACAAGCAACAGATATGTCTTTTTTTTTTTTTACATGGTAAGGTCACAATTTGTTTGGAATACGATCACATTTAATGTGTGTCTTGAACAGTAGTAATCATAGGCCAAAATCAACATAGCCCTTGTGTGTGATAGTAGTGGCAATACAAACCCCAATTCCAATGAAGTTGAGATGTCTGTATAAATTATAAAAATAAACAGGATATAATGATTTGCAAATCCTTTTCATGCTATGTTCAACCAAATACGCTACAAAGACAAGATAATACTTGTTCAAACTTATGAATGCTATTATTCTTTTGCAAATATTCTCTTATTTTGAATTTGATGCCTGCAACATGTTCCAAAAAAGTTGGGATGGGACAACAACAAATCGGGAAAGAGGAGGAATTAAAAAAACAAAAACCAAAAAAACCAAAACAAAATTGGCATCATTCATGCTGTCACGTGGGCTCAGGAATGTTGCCATCGAGAAAGCTACCTTTAAACAACACCCAGAAATGCCGTCGGCTTCCCAGGGCCTCAGCTCATCTGACATGGACTGATCCCAAAGTGGAAAAGTGTGCTGTGGTCTGACAGACCCACATTTCAAATTGTTTTTGCAAATCATGAATGTCGTGAGAGGAAAAGGACTATTCAGATTGCTATCAGCAGACAGTTCAAAACCAAGACTACATGGACATGCCAGCAGTCCAGACCTGCCTTCCATTGAAGATGTGTGGCACATTATAGAGCGCAAAATACGACAGGACACCCCTGACCGGCGAGCAACTGAAGCTGTACATCAGGCAAGAATGGGAAAGAATTCCACCGCCAAGGCTTCAACAATACTATTCCCAAATGCTTATTGAGTGCTCTTAAAAGGAAGGGTGATGTAACACAGTGGTAAACACGCCCGTGTCCCAACTTTTATGGGACATGTTGCAGGCAACAAATTCAAAATGAGTGAATGTTGCCCCCCACGCCCCAAAAAAGAAGAATATTTTTCAGTTTGAACATCAAATGTCGTGTATTCAATTCAACGTAGGTTCAAAAGGATTTGTGAATTGTTGTATTCTGTTTTCATTTGCATTTTCCACAACCTCCCTGCTTTTGGCAATTAGTACCTTTTTGTGGGGTGCCCATCACAATATTCTCAGATTTTCACAGGAAACACAGGTCTATTGAAATGCGAATGAGGAAGTCCCACCACGCATTTCTTGTTTATTAAACTTGGATGATCCCCCATGGGGAAATTCTCCTCACGTAACAGACCAACAACCATCCATACATAATCCAAAACGGTTTTCCTCACGGGGGTCGCCCATTGTCATAAATACAAGTACATTGTGCACAGTACGCAGTGCACGCAGTTGGTGTTCTGCGCTGGCCGTGTGTGATCATGTGATGTCGAACAGCATGGTGGATCCGCTGGGAGATATTATGTATGGAGAGTGATGCACGCGAGAAGCCAGCATGTCCTCTTCTCTGGCAAAGGTCAGTGTGGGCGAGCCGCGCTCTCCAAACCCACACATGTACAAACACAGAGGCGGACCAATGCATATGTTTGACTCGCGAGTCACTTGGGTATGTTCCACATACTTTTGCTTTATTTGTTTTCCCTTTCTTCAAACGAGAAACTCTTGATTCCAGATGGCGAGAAAAACCACGGATCAATCACAACAAAAAAAAAAAATGAAGAATGACTTGCAATCTGACTTTCAGCGTCGTTATTTGAACGACGGCACAATCTTAATCACCATTTTAAAACTGTCAACAGTAAGGCTACGAGCGTCTTACTGTGTTTTGCCCTTGACACGCAATCAAAATAGGAAGGGAGTACTGACACAGTCAACATTTTGGCAATGGAGCGACAGATTGTATTGTATAGTGACATGAAAAAGCCCTCCAAATAAATGCTACATCGCCACGCACCAAAGAAAACCGTTTTTGTCCAAATATGGTCAATTTAATTTTTTTTTTCACAATAGACACTGTTGGGTTTGTCCTCACATTGTCTATTAGTTCTACACATCATTACCCGATTTTAAAATGTTGGAAATGGCTTGAGAACAAATCTATTATTTCTCTTACAGTTGAACTTTGAGGCGTGCTGTAAAACTGCTGGCTTTTCTCGCACTTTGTTGTCTCAAGAGTGAAGGTGTGGATTTTTTTTTTTTAAGACATGAACTTGTTACCCCGGGTTAAAATAATTTTCAGTCAGACTGTTTTGTGAAAAAAAATGCTAGCAGATTCATTTCTGCGTATTCCACTGCTTGGTCAGCTCATTGTTTCATTAGTTGCATCACGCATTGCTCAAAGACCTCTGAAAAACAGTTCGGAAGAAGATGATGTAACGAAACATTTCAAAGGCTTTTTGTTTGGTTGTGAAGGGTCGATGTGAGCACAGGCTTTGATCTAGATGACTGACGCTGGCACTTATTTCTTATTAGGGGTGTGGAGAAAAAAAAATCGGAATTTTAAGATTTAATAAATCGATGTCAAAGTTCCGAATCGATTTTCAGGATTTTTTCAAAAAAGCAAAGGTGAAGCTACCACTTTATTCCAGCAGATGGCAGCGCGGAGCCGATTTGTTGTGGTAAATCAGCGGGCGTAAACATTCAGCAGCGTCACACTACGTCATCTAAATGAGCCTGTGACTGTGCCGGAGCAAAACAGATGATCCAGACCGGCACCAAAATGTAAACGGTTGCCTCTTAAATTATAAATGGTGTTAAGTGGCATACAGTTGAATGAAATATTGTGCTTAAACTAAATGTACCGTTACATGAAAGCAATTTTCTTCTCAAGGTGCAAAACATCCACGTTTCAGTGGTCACAAAAATTCTTGAAATAGTCATCCTTGGACATTTGTGGATCGGTGCCTGTTTGTGTAATACCGCTCAAAAATGCTGCAAATATTATCAAAAAGATGCTCTGTCTAAAAATCTCCACAAGAACATCCTTGGGAGAATCTCAATTGTCCAGCGCATTCATTTCAAAAGAGGCACAAGGGCAAGATTTCTCATCTTGATGTTTGTGGTGACATCTTTTCGCATCTTTTCTCGCAGCTGACTTGAGAACATCGCATCCGTACACCCAGCTCATCTTTTTCTTCGGTATTGTATAATTCTTTTTTATTTCCGAGAAGCCAAGCAACCCTGATGATAACAGCTTCAAAGGAGGATGCGAGTCAACGGCGTCAAAGGATGGTGCGAGTGAACCGTAACCATAGTAACTGAAATACACCGCTACAGTAACTAGTGTGAGAGGGAGACGGCGATAATTGTGGACTGGCAGATCAAGGAAATATATCATTTAGGTAAATCGATTATAAAACGTAAATCGTTTTCCTCACTTTTGATGTTTTTATGGTTTTTTTTTCTATGGAAGACAGCCAAAATGGTTCCTTGCGTATTTAAGTCACCAAACCTCGGCTTAATGTGAGCATGACCTTAGACCACCCCGAGCAGAACATCCGGAATAGAGCAACAACAACAAAGTGACCCAGTATCTTGCCACCAACGCATCCCAACCTCAACCCACCTCTGGCCTGACGGGGTCTTCGATCCCGACGACGCAAATAGCCGTGAGGTCGCTGAGGATGTTGTTTTCGTCATCCCAGTCAGGCTCAGGGGCACCGGGGAAATCGCGGTACGCCACACAGATGGTCCTCAGGCCGTCGCAGGCCATGGGCTCGATCACCTTCTTCACCATCTCGTCCTTGTCCCGTGGACGGAAAACCCGCGGCTCGCCCACCTCGCTGAGAATGTGGTTGCATCTGTGGGATAGAAGAGAGAAGGTTGAAAATTCATCAAGGCCGACCAATCACGGTTAGACATGAGACAATATTTTGTACAGGCATAGTAAGTAGAAGAAATAAATGACAGTACAGTGGTACCTCTACTTATGAAATTAATTGGTTCTGGAAGAAATTTCTCAACTAGAAAATTTTGTAAGTAGAGATGCATTTTCCATGTAAATGCCCTACTCTGTTCCAAGCCCCCCCAAAATTCAGACAGAAATGTTTTATGAAGCATAAAAATATGTAACAAATAAATGTTACAATTAGATTATTGCACAATAAATGAGAGTTGTGTATAATGTAAAAAACAAAGAATAGAGCAAAGAATAAACATGATGGCCATTGAACATTTAACTGCATCCTCATCGTTTTTTGCCCTCTTTAGTTCATGTTCTCTCTCCGAATTGGTTTTCGCCTGGCGTTTTGCAAATAACTGATCCAAGGACGTTTGCTTTTGTCGGCTTTTAACAATCCTTCGAAAATGTCCAAGGCAAACATCAGCATAGTGAGCGATCGCTCGACTGGTGAACACTTTTTCTGGGTGATTCACATTTATGTAAAACTATCGGAACACCTCGTGGCCCGAGGGGCGAATGATGAGGATGCTGCATACACACGTCTATCTATCTACACACATAGACACATCCGGTAGAGGTCACTCTTAGCCAATGGGATGCCAGGATGATTCTCGGTAACAGCCAATGACAGAGCAGCTATAAGTATGTTGCGTTCAGGAAACTCGGAGCTGCAAGTAGAAGCCCAGATTGTATTTTTACCTTTTGTATCTTGAAATTTCTTTCGTGACAAGAGGCAATATTTTCCTGCTGAGTCATTTCGTAACTTGAAAATTTCGTATGAAGAGACGTTTGTAAGCGGAGGTGCCACTGTATTTGGTAAACTCTCTAATATCAGTGTCCCCCAATTGATCATAAAATAAATGCCTCCACCAAATATCTTTCATTACAGAGTCATTATTGTATCTCAAAAACGGGTTCATATAAACTGTGCCAAGTGATGACCACTGTGGATAGATTTGTGATAATCCCACAGGTACCCAATATGAGCAACCCTCATCCCCATCTGCAGTTGAGTAAATAATCTTACTTTTTGAGGACAATCTCGGACGCTCCCTTGCTGTACATGCGGAAACTCCCGTCAGGCAATTTGACGACAGTGCTCATGGACTTCCGCACCGAGTTGAAGGTGTACACTTTGTATAGTTTCTCCTCAGGGATCTGGTTCCTGATCGGCTGGTAATCTCGCTTCAGGTCCAGCACCAATCCCAGCAGGCCGCACTCGGTCTTGTTGCCCACCTGTTTCGCCAGACCGCCTTCCTTATCCGGGGGCTGCGGAGACGCAGAGGAGAGCTTTTGAGTGTTTGCGTTCTGAGATAAAATCAAATGCGCCTGCTCTTTTTTTTTTTTTTTCCTCCCTATCATCTTGATCAGGAAGGAGAGCTTCTCTATTATCACACCAAAGCCATTTTGATTTATGTGAACATCATTTACTGTCTCAAACCTCACATTAATCTCCAAATGGCTAAAAAAGAATAGCTGATACAAATAAAGAAATTCATAAGCAACACAGCCTGTCTTTTTTTTTTGTTAATAGTTGTTCCCTTTCAGCCTGCGCCGAAGCACAAATCTCATTAACGTCAACATCGCACACACTTGACTTTCTTTTTAAAGCAAGCCGCTTTACACATTTGCTCATCTTGAGATCACATTAGGATAGCGAGCGACGCTGTCATTCGCACTCATTTATCATCAAGCCCTGCTTTTAATTCTCCTCTGTTTCTTTGGTGCGCCAAAAATGCTCAAAAATTGGTTTTGGAAGACTGGAAAATCCTTGAAATAAAAGGTCAATGTATTGCATTATAGATTGGGGGGTGGGAGAAAATGTATAAATGACACTTCTCGCACCATGTTTTATATACAGCATGTAATATAAAGTGAGAAAAAGAAAACAGCAATGCCAGATGACTTTTTAAAATTTAAACCATTTAAAAAAATTATATACATTTAAACTTTAAAAAGGGTGATTTTTTTCCCCCTGCAACATTAAGAGGAGAGTCAAAAATCAAAGGCTACAGGCTGAAACAAAACAAAACAAAAAAATCATCAAGCAATGCTAGCTGGCTTGACAAAAACAAAGTGACAATGAGGAAGTATAATTAGTCATTTGGAAAAAAGGCAATAAACAGAAGACAAGAACCTAAGGCCGCTAAATTAGAGAACGCACCACATATATAAAACATTAAATCCAACCTTAACCTTCTTCTCTTTCGCCCTATCCCTGTTCCACACAGCAGTCGGTATGGATGAGGACAATTGTTCTACCCGTTCATTAGCCAAAGACATGAGAAGCGCCTCACTGATGTCATTATTGACCATTTAGGAGACAGCCTTCATTTGTTTTGTTTGTTTTTTTTTTGAACCACACACTTGCTTACATTGCCACACAACTAAACATGAATCAGATTGGGGACAAAAGTGATTGGCTTTTTAATAACTACTAACACCTTACATGATTTTATTCCCCCCCTCTCAGCTGGAGTTCTTTGGCTGGCCGCAGCTGTTGGGAGACAGCCATGTAAATATGGCCGCGGCGAAATAAATCAACATTCATTATTAGTAAGTCTAAATATTGCGATGCTCTTTCTGGAGGCGACTCGCTCTTTTCTCGATGCCGAGGTCCAGTTATCTTTGTGGATTTTATTTCAGCAGCCCAATTCAGCTGAAGGCGAGTAACAATGAATTAAGGCTGAAATTCATTTTAATTACAGACAGTTAATTAATTACAGACAAATAACAAACAAAGAAGCCTTTAATCACACTAGACTTTCCGCAATGCTGGAATTCTAATGTTGTGCCAGTTCAAGGGGTGAACAAGAGGGAGAGAGAAGCTTTAGCGCTAGCTATGAAGGAAGAATAGCCACATGATAGGCGGAGCTATACCTCAACTATGAAAAAAATAACACTTTTAAATTTTTTTTTATAACCTCTCACAAATAAGCCTGTTTTCATGTGCAGTCTTGTCTCATTCATATGAGTCACTGCTCACCACACCCCTTCCGGGCATGGGCTTCTTTCGTTACCGTGACGACTCGGGGTGCACCAACTTGTTAAGCCTGAGAAATACCGTAAACAAATGCACTGTACAGAATTTTCACTCACGGAGGCAGGACTTCATTCGTATGAATCACTTGGACACATTTCTGGAATGCTAACAAAATATTTACTTGGATGTGACCCACGAGTGTTAATTCCAAATTCATGAGTTGGATGACATCATTCATTCGTCAATTTTCTTTTGGATAGCCATCACCAACACGGAAAAAGGGATGAAGTTTTCCCAGCAAGTGTATAAAATTGAGGCAATAGGTGCCTAGTTCCGTGTAAAAGGTGGGGAAATTGCAGAATTTTCATCTCAAACGCTGCAGGTCTCAGTGCAAGAGGCTTTGAGAGATTGCGCTGAGGTTGATGCACAACGGTACTTCCTCGCTGGCACTGTGAGTCCCACGTTGGCACGGCCGAGCTGCCGTTGGCACGTTTCAAAGCCCGCTCGGGCTGAGGACCAGCTGCCCTCTACCTGGTCTTCGGGTGTCCCCGCGGGCAAGGACATATGCCAGAGGCAAAGCTGGCAACCTGACTTCCCGTTCCACACAGGGCTCTCTTTACACCACGCCTCCTGTTCCTTCCACTTCTTTTCTTTCTCCTTCGCCATCTTCTCATTCACTCCCCCGCCTCTCAATGACCTTCTTCTCTTTCGCACGCTCCCTTTCTCCTCCAGCCCATCCCTCTCATGGATGAGACGCTAATGCTTTGCACGAGTTGTGCAGGCCAACTGGGCTGAAGCTCCAAGGTGTGCTGCAGGGCAGCGAGGCACTCTCGCAGTCCACGATGAGGACAATTGTCACTTGAGTGCGGTCTGACAAACTCGTCCCTCCGCTCCAACAGTATCATGTCACCATCTTGTCTGACGCTACTCACTCTAATTCTCCATTCCCTACTCTGTCTTTCCACCATGTCCTTCCTATTTCAGGCACTGCTGTATCACGGCAAGGAACCGCAAACGGTAAGTGGGTGTGATAAAAATAAAATACTGTACATAGAAATATACACAGCGTGTGCGCGTGTGTGTGTGCATATATCTATCTATCTCTCTCTCTCTCTCTCTCTCTCTCTCTCTCTCTCTCTCTCTCTCTCTCTCTTTCTCTCTCTCTCTCTCTATATATATATATATGTATGTATGTATGTATGTATGTATGTATAGTAAGACTGTTTTTGCAAATATAAGAAAACAGAAATACTTTTGAAAAAAAATACTGAATATACAATATTGTACTCAAGTGCAAAAACATTCAAGGATGAAAATAAAAATAAATTAGAAATATTTCAGGCATTTAAAAAAAAACACATTTGAAGTAAAATGAATTCCAAAATAAAAGAAAATGTCCTTAAGGTAAAGGTTTGATACCTAAAAAATACAGATTTGAAAAAAAAACATAACATGCATCCACCATAAAGTTAATATTTAAAAAAACATTAAAAAAATTAAACAGGACAAATTTAAACAAAATGATAAAAACTGGCTAAAAAACAGATATCACATTAAAAAAATTAAAAATATTGCTCCAAAACTCATTGAAATATTTAAAAATACATTGAAAATAATTTATCGCAAAACAGGGACATTTTCAGTTTTCATTTCATTATCACCCGGGACAAATTCTTTTTTGGTGTGGATGTAGTTTTCATTCTTTCATTCTTGTTATTCACCGTCATAAGCTTCACACAGGAATATGCTGGCCACACTATTAGGTACACCTGCACATTCAACAGTATACATATATTTAATTTATCGTATTTTATTTTTTAGGAGAGAATGGGAGGGAATCTGTCTACCTCTCTATACTGCAACCGGTTTTATTCTCTTGGCAACGTGAGTTTCATATACTCACTCAATGACATTGCAATGACACTGTCTACTTTGGAAAACGCAGTCGGACAGAATAAGATTTGAGTGGCGACAGACACAGGGCACCTATACTCATTCAACACAGACAATGTGGCTTTGAAATTAAAATAATCATAATAATAAATTAATGGCACAAATGTCGTTCGGATCACTTAAGAGTTCAACAATAAACGGCACATTGGATCATTTATGTGCCCCATGTCCTAACATCCCTCTACTGCGGTCCAAAAAATAACCTCTCAAGAGATACTTGAAAAAAAAAAAAAAGTGGAATCAGAATGCAAAAAAGAGCATCAAGACAACTATGTACTGTAAATAGCACTTTCACTTGTGAAGAGGCGGTTAGGTGCCTGCGGGCCAATCGTGAGAACATCTCTTGGCATTCCACTGAAAAATATCTGGACTGTCCCAATTTCAATGAAAGCGGCCCGTTTACTTTTCCTTTACAGTCGACTAATTATCGCCAAACAAACCATGTAAGTAATACTGGCGTGTGCATCTACAGTATATCTTAATCATGCACCATTAGGAATTCTGTCACCAGTGCCACCGCTCAGCCCAGAAACACGATCAGTGGAAGCGTGGAATCCGCATTGAGTTGAGCAAAAGGCGGTGATGCTCTTACACACTCAAAAAAGTGTCAATATGATGATGATGATGACGGTGATGATGTTCTGTCAACTCTGGAGGGCTGCAGATTCCCAAAAAAGGAGGGATGAGCACATTTATGTTCATCACGAACATAAATCAAGATGAAGGCGGCTTTCGTTGACAAGACACTCCAGATGACAAATGGAGCCCAAATGAACCTCTGTTTGCCGAGCCAAAATGAGCAATGCTTCATAATAGGAACCATGTTTTTGTTTTGTTTTTTTTTCACCCCTTTTGTTCTGCAATGCCATTCATCAGCATCAGTGGCATGGCTGTACAAAGCAGATGGAGATTTGGCGGAAGAAAAATAGCATGTTGTATTTTATATTGAATACAGAGCAGTGCCGTAATTGGCTATCCATCCATTTTCTGTACTGCGAATCCTGATGTTAGCTTTGGTCTATGTGGAGTGTGTGCAAAGCCCTCCCTACAGGATGACGCATCTCCACTTGAGGCATCATCGTGGCTGGATTACAAAGATGTAGAAGCGGTAAGGGGACTTGATACGAGTATTCAAGTCTGCGTTGTTTGCCTTTGTGTTGCCGCCGCTGCGTGCGATGGCCATCAAAGACTTCCACAGCCACCTTTGACATCCCACAGGATTGGCCTCTTACATAAGAACACAGCGGCTAACATACTGCAGGGCTGGCGGCGCACTGAGTGACTGGTGGGGGCGTCAAGAGCTAAATATTCCTCTGAAATGTCCCCCCCCCCCCCCCCCCCCCCCCCCCCCCCCCCCCCCTTTTTTCTTTTTTTCCCCCCCCCCCCCCCCCCCCCAC
>CAAKHF010019622.1:2392-15800 GCA_901007745.1 Hippocampus kuda | reverse complement strand
TTTGGATTAAACTCAGTCGACAAATGTGAGCAATTCCCTCTGCTGGGAATCAATCTATATATATATATATATATATATATATATATATATATATATATATATATATATATATATATATATATATATATATATATATATATATATATATATATATATATATTATAGAGCAAGCAACTTGGAGGAAAGACAGATTTGACACTGTACATTGTACATTTGCACAATCTAGCGAGGTGTAATGAAAGCAGCGCATCACAAACGTGGACCTTTACCATGATCAGCTTTGAGATGCTTTCATTTATCAAAACGGTATATTTAGATCTGTGGGCGTTACTTGCATTTTGGATCACTTTAGAAAACACATTAGAAACTCCTGTCAGGAAGATGCAGTGCAGTGGATGGATTCTATTCGTAGTCATGGAGGTGTACCCAAAGGAAATTTATCTGAGGAAGTTGCCATGATGTGATGAGATACAGTAAAAACATTAAAACAAGGTCTTTTTTCATTTTTTTTTTATTTAGGTGGCTTGTCTGATAGCAGCTCCTCTGCAATTTGACGAACATTGCATTCCACTCGCCTTCTCATAAAAAAAAGAAAAATTCTCTTATTTTTGACTTGGTGAGCAGCTCGTGTCACACAACTTGTGGTCATGGTGGTGCTTGTGTGGCAGTTTTGTGTACTGCATTCCTCCTGTCTGCTCTTTGGAATTTCACTTTTTTTTTTTTTTTTTTTAAGACTTACCCCAAGTTATTACTGTGTGTTCCGTTCCAAATAACTGTCAACAATATTTTAACGTTGCCTTGTATGACATCAGCTGTCATATACTGGTAGGACAGAAGACCTTGTGTAGCGCATTCCATGCATTTGCTGTATGCTATTTCTCTTCTTTAGACTTCCTGAAGCAATATGGAGCTGGTCATTTTTGTAAACAATTGTATTTGCGCATACCACGGCAGCTCCTATGACATAGGCTGGCGTGTTCGTCGGAAAGGCCTTGCGTTCTTCATTCTGCACATCTCCTCTGTGCAATTTATTTTCTTCTTTAGACTTAGTGATGCAGTGATGTGGATCGTGAATCAAGGTTCTTTGGAACGCTTTCTTTCTAGGAACTGTCAGCAATTGTCCAAGCATATTTGTGGTCATGACAGCTCAATCTTATGTACTGCATTACCTCCATCTGCTCTATGCAATGTCGGCTTGTCTGGGAGGATATGAACAACATGAGACTACGGATGGTGTTTTGCAGAATTAATTATGCCGATGCGATGCCATATGTCCCGCTGGAAAGTTATTTATTTATTTATTTTTGTTGCCCGACGTTGTACCCCAAGTCACCTCGCAAAGCTTCAAATGGTGCTTAGTGGCGCGCCACACTGGGTGTCAGGCAGAGTTCACGGCGATGCGGTAGTAAAATAAAGCGCACACCCGCGAGACAATCACAAGATCAAAGTCCACACAGTCTGCACCGAGAACACCAGATAGTCCAAAGTGTATGCTAATCCATCCGCAGCACTGCATTGTTCTGACAACACGTCCTCATTCCGTCACTCACGCCGACTGGCTGATGTAATGGTGTCGCTATGACAACAAGGCCTTTCTTTGAGGAATTTTCAGAACAAAACGCTTTTTTTTTTCTCCACAAAAATAGTCCCTCAAACATACTTTATTCTTCAACTTTTCAGTACTTAGCTTAAGAAAAAAAAACAAAAAACTTTACATGCATGTTAGACGTGATTGGTGCAGAGAGGACACCCACAATGTGGGCATGTTGGCTAAAAATGCCAGCCCACACACACACACACACACACACACACACACACACACACCTTCAAATCCTAAATGTATGCGTAGGTCCACAAGTGCAAGAGTATTTTTAAAAACTCCATGAGAAAACACCTTAGCAGGCTGTCAAGCGCATGCCAAAGCAACAGGAGGCGCTATGACCCCAAAGCTAGGCATGATGACATTTTAATAAATAAGAACAAATTACCATAAACATTTCTATGTATATCACACATTTTTCCCCCTGAAAATATAATTCCAAATCGAGGGTGGGGGAGGGGTTATTTTAGAAGAGCCTGAAGAAGAAAGGATTATTATTATTATTTTTTTGCTTTAATTAGACATGTACCACTACCTCGGCATTACCTAAGGGTTGTTACAAAAAAAAGACGCAATTTCATTTCAGCGTGTTAAAGTCAAATGTTCCAAATTAATATTATTATAATAATCATAATATATAATTTTCACGACTCACCGTGAATCAAAAAGTATTGCGGGCATCGCCGTATTTGACACCTGTTATCATAATATAGCATCCTTGAAGAGTTGGATGAAATGTGAGTCCGTGAACTCCATTTATAGATGACAAAACGGTGTTATGGTTGTAACGGACCAACAAACAAAAGAACCCACAAACAATTAGCCCATCACGGCTGAAGCTTGAGGACAGCCCTCTTAACGTTGCCACTGTCACTGACAACTTCTGTTTGGATTTCGCTGTGATCAGTACGTGTCTTGTATGGACTAATGAGAGCCTCTCGAAGAACACACTTGCATGTCAATCCAATTTTTGACCAAGGTGATTTATATTTGACCCAGCAGGTTTAAGAGTGTACTCTAAATTCTTCCTTGTCAGACTTTACCTGCTTTGCCAATCTGGACAGCGAGCTTGGTAAGCTTCCCTTGCAGCACGGACTTCTCCTTCTTGGGAATGGACACCTTCTTCCGCTCCTTCTCCTCTTCGCCACCCTCGGCGCTCTTAAGAGGTTGCATCTCCATGGCGGCCGCTCCGTCCTGCTTCTTCACTGCAAAGAGCACATGGCCACAGCGAGCAGCACCAGCGTCAGAAACGGTGAGTTTGGGGCACAGAATAAGGATGGAAAAGGAAAGTGAGGGTTTAAGCAAGGAGAAATCAAAACAAGAGGTCATTCATATGCAACGTCCCTTGGAAAGAACGTGATCAAGGCCACAACGTCGGCCGACATACAAAAATATAGTCTTAAAAAAGGTTCAGGATTGGATTTGAGATCTCGTACATATGCATCAGGGTTTTATGGTGGTTTCTACTCGCGGCACTCTGATCAATCGGCCAACGATGGTGATTGATCTATTTCCGTGGAAAAGTACGAGATTGGCATATGCCGATCAATGCTTTTCACTGCTGATCACCCGCCGCTCATACTTTGCAGCCTGCAGCCAAGTAGACAGCAGTTCATCTGCAGTGTAGCATCCCCTTTCCCATTTCCTTAACACCAAATGCCACGGATGAAGCCAGTAACTGCATCAGAATAGAGGTCTGTGCATTTTAAAAAAATTCAGATTCATGAATTAATCAAAAATTTACAGATTCATCGATTATTCAAATCATTTTTTGTGAGCAGCTCTAAAATTGCTAAATAGGCAGAGATTCCATGTGATCGGGAACGTCCAATTTCATGGCTGATTGATATCGGAATCGGCAGTATAGTACCCTAATTTTTAACCATAATTAAAAAAACAACGATGAGCATCGGCTGTAGTGTCAACTACGACACGAAAGTCTAGCGCAGGGATCGCCAACCTTATTGAGACTAAAAGCTACTTTTTGGGTACTTATTAAAGGGCCACCAATTTATGACACTGGTGAAATAACCATTAGCACAAATTAATATCATTATATTTTATTACTCATAAATGATTCTGTTTATATATGTGATGACAATCATGTTATTGATTTCTCACAATAATTAGGACACAGATTAATATCAATATGTAACACTTTATTTCGAGAGCACTTTGCCAGTGTTCACGTTTCCAAATGATCACTTGGACAACATTCCTGCGAAGCTATTTTGGAACAGGTCCGCGAGCTACACCACGGTGGTGACCCCTTGGGCTAGAGATTCGACCACAACATGAAAACCTGATGTGTCAACTACATCACAAGAAACAGGAGAGCCAAATACGAGACGAGAGCGTCAACTACGACATGAGAGGCAAAAAGTGCCATAATGCCAAATCACAGCTTAAAGCGGCTATTAAATGATAGCTTAATGCATTCACCGAGAGCTGAGAGTCAATTCAGACACGTGAACCTCAAGCAACGACTAAGAGAATCAATAACATATGATCACAAAGAGTCAACTCTGGCATGAGAGCATCGCATGTCAATTATGAGAGAGTCAAACAAAACACGACAACCTAAAATTCTGGAGAGTCAACGACAGTTTGAGAGCCTCGTGTGTAAATTATAATAAGGTCAACCACAACATGTTATGTCATGTTAACCTCGGGCCGGCGTTACAGATCACACAAAACCCGGACAAGCAGATTCAGAGACAGGTTTTTTTTTTCCGAGAGCCATGACTGCAATAAATAACCACAGAAAATAATCAAAGCTACTGCATTTTAGACCTAAACTCACTTGTGCCATCATGAGCAATATCTGAGCCATTTCATTGCATGTGCAATATGTGTCCTGTGTGCAATATAAGCCTCGGTCCACACTACCACTACTGCTGCTGTTGTTGTGTGTTGTTGGGTTTTGTATTTATTAAACCGTTATTTTATTCTATTTTTTTTTTTTTTTACATAATGCACAAAGCAGTGGCTCCCAAATTTTGTTGTATGCTATACAATGACAATAAAGGCGATTCCGATTCTGATCTGACCATAAAAACCTAAAGTATTAATTACCACGTAAGAACCGAGAGTCGATGACAGCCAGCCTGAAGTGTCAGTGATGATATGACAGCCTCAAGTGTCAACCATGAGCCAACCACAACACAAGAGCCCAAAGAACAAACCTCCACATGAGAGCCTCAAGTGTCCACGATGAGAAAGTCAACCACAACATGAGAATCTGTCGACCACGTTACGAAAGCCGAAGGCATCAACTAAGACATGAGAACCTAAAATGTCAACTCCAAAGTACCACGAGAGAGCCTTGAACAAGGGTCACCAACGTTTGTGAAAGTGAGAGCTACTGCTTAGCAACTGATAAATGTGAAGGGCTCCCACTTTGATCCATCCATCCATCCATCCATTTTCTGATCGGCTTGTCCTCACAAGCTGCAGCCTATCCCAGCTGTCTTCAGGCAGGAGGCGGGGGACACCCTGAACTGGCTGCCAGCCACTCACAGGGCACACATAACAAACAACCATCCACGCTTACACTCACACCTAGGGACAATTTGGAGTGTTCAATCAGCCTGTCATGCATGTTTTTGGAACGTGGGAAGAAACCGGAGTACCCGAAGAAAACCCACGCAGGCCCCAGGGAGAACATGCAATCTATAAATCTCTGCCAGTATTTTTAAATCAGCACTTCCAACAGGCCGAGAAAATTATGTCTCAAGTCTCATGAGTCTGCTGAGCCTCGACCACCTACATGTCGCGGCAACGTTAATGCGCGTGTGTCCAGTACAGCAAAGCTTTTTGGAGACAATGTTTGCGGTGGCGAAAAACTTAAAAAGCTGTGATCCTCACTTTTGCTTTTCAATGTGTTTTAATGAGGTGTAAAATGCAAATCTTGACTTGCAAACTGTGACGCAAAAACACTTATTTCGAGCCTTGCTGCGACTGGAGAGTGTCAACGATGAGCGTTAACCACAACATGAAAGCCTTAAACGTCCATAAAACTGTATTGAATGTCAGTTTTTGTAATCTCTTATAAAGGGCCTCTTTACATAATTTCAACCTTTTATGCACCCTGTTAACCTGATAACATGATAAGATGTCCACTGTAGTAACCTCTGTCCCTGAAAAAGGTTAATGTGGCCGTTTGAGATGAATGAACAATGGATGAACAATGGGAAAAAAAAAAGGTCCAGCGCGCAATTGAAGTGCTATCGGGAATTCTCAGGATACCGAACGTTTTCAGCTGCCTGGATGACCTGATCACATTACAGAAGCTGCTGTCGTCACGACAACATGTCAACAAGAAGAAGAACAAGAAGAAGAACAACAACAGGACATCACAGCAGTGGCAGACGCAGCGGTGGGGGGGACGGAGTGGAGAGGAGGGGGTTTGTAGGCTAACCTAATAAGACCCCAGGTTAAACAAAGGCCAAACATGAGCTCTGATACAGCCCGACTCTTTAATTGTCTCGGAGAGTAAATTCCCCAGGATCCTTTTTTGCATTCAAAGTGCACATTCCTCGTGGAGCCGAATTGAAGGTAACCGGCATTTGACACCCCCCCCTCCATATTATACCGCTACCCAGAGAGAGGGAGGAAGGGGAGAAGGGTAAGGAGGCGGGAAGGGCAGAGGGAGAGATGTGGTCTGGTTACCTTTCATCTGGTTGCTCTCCATATTGCCGTCTTGCATTTTACCTACGATGGACACATACAAGACAGTAACACCAAAGATAACCAAGGCAGACAAGTCAACAAAGAATCATCACATGGACAATCAACACACAGTGGAGGAGACCCCCACGCTCCCCCCCTCAGCAAAAACAGAAAACAAATACAGGGAGACAGGAAATTGACTTTTAATATAACATCTTTGCAACATAGAAAGTGATATGTGAGTGGGCTGGGTTGCAAAATTCAAAAGCTTTCCAAAAAGCTTGGAAATTCATGTTTGGGTGATCATTTCTTGAATATAATATAACACTTCTTTTACACAGTTGGAGGAAGGCCTGTCCATGTCTCTTGTTGCCATCCCACAGCAGTTTGTGACCAGCGCTTAAATCAACTTGGGCATGATATACAGGGACCA
The DNA here is from genome assembly GCA_901007745.1 of Hippocampus kuda. NCBI lineage: Eukaryota > Metazoa > Chordata > Actinopteri > Syngnathiformes > Syngnathidae > Hippocampus > Hippocampus kuda. The sequence continues at coordinate 9,096 of CAAKHF010019622.1, read as the reverse complement.
ATACAACCCAGATTGGATGATATAAAGTGACTGCTGTCCATCTTGTCTTCTCTTTCATAATACGTTTCAAGTTTCTTTTTCTTTTCAGACAAATGACGTGCAAAAAAATATATTTTGAGTAAAAAAAGAGAAACTTTAAAGCCACATATGGTGACTAGTGGTTTAAGAGTGGATTGCCATCCCACAACAGTGTTTGACCAGAATAAAGCGCCAGGCTGTTTTTTTTTTTTTTTGCAACTAGTTTCCCTTCACCCCACTGAATCTCTGAAACTAAACATTTATCAAATCTGCTTGTGTGTCTACAGTCACCAACCCAACCACGTTAGCAGACTTGCAACAACTGGTTCCAGAGTTAAAGACTACCCCACAGCGGTGTGATGTGCCAGGCTGTGGATCTTTCTTACTTGCACTCGGAAATCAACCTGGGTATGCTATTCGTTCTTTGGTGATCAATCACACAGTCGTTTGCTGTTTATTTGGAACTCCTGGTGGACTTGTGATGACCATTGGTTGAAGGGCGGAATACCATTCCACAGCAGTGTGTCACCAGTATACGGTACTACTGATGCGCTCATTACTTATGTGAGCCGGTTGTTTGTTCTAGAGCAGGGGTATCAAACTCATTTTTGTTGCGGGCCATATTGTAGTTATGGTTTCCCTTCGAGGGACATTTTGAATTTTGGGAAACCATATAAATATAACATACTACATACACAGCGCACAACAAATTGATGGATAACTAGTTTTAAAATCAGAAGCCAAAAATAATGATTGTTATTGTGGATTACATATGACAATTTGAAATTTTGGTCCAGACTTTAGCAAGCATCATGGAACTTGACATGCTTGATTTGCTCTCGCGGGTCACATAAAATGATGTGCCGGGCCAGATCTGGCCCCGGAGCCTTGACTTTGACACCAGTGTTCTATAGTGTCCAACATAACCATGTTGGCTTGTTGGCTGACTTGTGACAACATTGGTTTGAACTGTGGGACAGGCCATCCCACAACATTGTGTGGCCAGCATAAAGTGCCTGGCTCTTGTTGCTGCACATTTTCCTCACGCGATCGAAGCGCTAGACCTGAACATTCATTGGAACACAAGCCCATTGGCAGACTTGCACTGACCGGTTGAAGAGTGGAAGGCCATCCCACAGCAGCATGTGACCAGGATGAGGTGTCAAGTTCTGTAGGGTTTTTACTAACACTTGTAAGATGAACTTGGACATGCTGTTTGTTTGTTCCAGAATGAAGAAAAAAATATCCACACTGGCGGATTTATGGTGACACTGGCTTGAAGAGTGGTGAGGTCACATGGTCGTGTGTGACCAGCATATGGTGCCAAGATGTTGTGACTGCATATGTTTCCACCAAAGCTCTTGAACTGATTTTTTAAGAGGTCAGCTTGTACATTAAATGTGATCCATCATCTTCAACCCCCAAAAAACAAAAAATAAAATATTGATTATCTTCTGGCAAATCCTGGTTGAAGAGTGGAATATCATTTCTCAGCAGTGTGTGGCTAGCCTGAGGTGCTAGTGAGTCTCTTTAACAGACTACTTTTGGAATCAGCTAGTCCGTAAGAGTGAACAACACAACCGAATTGGTTGACGACTCCTGGTTTAAAGTGGCATGCTATCCCGCAGCTGTGTGTGCCACCAAGATTTCTCAGAGTATAAAATGAACCGCCAAAAAGCCACAAACATGAATTTCCTAACGTTTTGGTGTATGTTGACTTTGCGTGCGTTACATCCATCGCACAAATAAACGACTGATAATTCCATGGGCACATTTCATCCAACAAATTGAACAGGCTGTGCAACGTATGGTGAAGCATTTTAACATCGAACACAATGATGGCTTCGACAGCACACAATGGCGAAAGCGTGCACAAAGTATGCGAGCGTGCAGCATCACAGACTCAAAGGGAAGCAGAATGAATATGTGAAGAGGGAGGGAAGGCGAGAGAGCCTGAAAGACAAAAGCCTCCCACACGAAGTTACGTAAGGAGGGAAAAGAAGTAAATAAATAAACAAATCAATAAAAATTTACGTTTGGGGACAGAGAATTTATTTAATTTGCTGGTGGATTCTTGCTTGCTGACGAAGTTTCATTTAAAAAGATGTCTTCCTCATATGTTGGCTTGTTGTCTGTTTTAGCTATCACGCTGCGTTGTGGACACCGTTTCTCTACCTCGTGCTGTAATTACAGCAATGAGCCTTAATTGTCTACAAATTAAGACAAAAATCTTGAATATTACCAGAGACGAATGCCGGACCTGTCTACATGGCTGCAACGTCTCTGATTCATACAGCAGACAGGAGAGTTGCGCTGAGAATGACAAATCGCTGCATCGCGGGACACTGCAAGGTCGCCGTCACAGTACAAATACCCGCCCAGCTGTGTCGAGCACAGGCTGAACGTTGGCGCCGGTATCCTTGGAGACGCCGCGGTGCCACGGTGAGTTAATCTTTTATTTCATCCTGAACCAGCAAAAAACACGGATGAGAAGGAGTTGCACTGAAAGAAGTCAAGATGCTATCTCTTTTGTCTGATTTTGTCAGCCAGATCCTCATTTATTGTTAAGTAGGAAGATATACACTCAGGCTAAAAATTTATTATATATTATATTTTCAGAATGCTTTGTTAAATAAGGTAAGAACAGAATATATTTTCAGAATCTTTTGCACTCTCTTGAAATATAATACTTATTCCCATGTGCAAATGCACCATGGTTGGGAAGTCCGGTACTTTAGGCTTCAGCTTGTTGCCTCTGAAAACCGGTAGCATCAGGGCAAGCACAGCTAATGTGATAAGAGGCTTCATGTATGATTCTTTTCTGCTTTTTTTTAACTATAATGACAACCGCGATACAATTTTTAAATTTTTTTTTTTTTAAGTGAAAGTTCCTTGCACTGTATGTCTAATGAACCCCAATGGGGCCGGGGGGATGAATACTGGTGTCAACAACTTAGGACCTAGCCCAAATGCGGATAAAAATCTTATAGCACCCTTGGTAAAAATCATGGAATCACGAGTGTCAGAGGACTTTTAGTTATTTCAATTTGTAGAAAAAAAGCACATCACACATGACATAAAACTAGAGTCATTTCAAATGGCAACTTTATACCTTGAAGAAAAACTAAAAGAAATCAAGAAACAACAGTGATCAGTGATAGTTTTGCAGGGGTGTCAAACTCATTTCAGTCGCGGGCTAATTTTGGGTTTACGTTTTCCCTTGGAGGGCCGTGATGACAGTGAAACCACAAAATTATTATTTGTACACAAACAATGAACAGATTAGTAATTTCGAAATCAGTCAAGTCAATTATAATACAGTAGTTTGTTCAATTATTGCTCAAGTGAGTGTAAACTGTCGAACTCAATTATTGCAAAATCTCAAAGTTATTTATTACACATGACAATATGACATTTTGGGACACATTTTAGCTAGTTGACACACATGATTTGCTTTCGTGGGTCACATAAAATGACCTGGCGGGCCGGATCTGGCCACCCGGGCCTTGAGTTTGACACCCGTGGTTTAAACCGAGTCGGGAAAAAAAATGGAATCACTCAATTATGAAGAAAATTATGGCATCCTAAAAAACAACAGCAACAAAAGAACACTTCAACGCACCACTAGTAATTTGTTGTACCATTTCTGGCTTTTAGAACGGCTCCAAGTCTCTGAGATTTCATGATAAACGATTCTCTTCATCAATCTGCCTCCAACTTTCTCTAACCGTCAAAGATTTTCAATTGGATTGAGATTCGGACTAGTTGCAGGCCATGACAACGACCTCGTGTGTCTTAATTCAAAGAATGTGTTTCACAGATTTGTTCGATGGTGAGATGCATTGTCATCTTCAAAAATTATTTCATCATCCCCAAACATCCATCCATGTTGATGGTAAGAGACAGTACAAGGTCTGACAGTGGGGAAAAAAATGGTAGTACAAGCAGAGCGTACAAGGCCGTGGATGTATGACATGGTGAGGAGGTCAAAGATGATGACAGAGAGAGAATCAGAGGTTTTGTCAACCTACCATTAATAAGATTGGCACTGCCTGGGGCGTTAAAGCCCGCCGCCCCATCCGTTGCAATAGTGGCGATGGGGTGGATGGGGGGATGCGAGCAGTCTAGCCAGTAACAATGGAAGCCCAACATAGATGGACACACACACACACACACACACACAAGAACAAACACAAGACAGTGAACAGAAATAACATGGTTATAGGACAGGTAGCATTTTTCAGCATCTTCATTGAGTCACGATTAATGGTGCCGATTAAACGAGTGCCGGATTTATCATTCATGTAATGTGGTCAAAAACAAACAAGTAGAACATTGGACAGACACGAAACACACAGTCTGAACACATCGTTTATGGGAAGGAATCTATGCACAGAAAGCACAACCTACGGATGAAGAAATTCCGTCTGAGCTCGCGTGGTGTTGTGGAAAGTGCAACGGGTCTCACGGGCATTTTGTTTGTCGGGTAGCTGCCATGTAAAGTTTGGAATGTGAAGGTTCAATTCATTGTAATTGAGTGAATGATGATACCTTGAGGAGATTTTTCTACGTTAATGACTCAACTGTTCAAAAAAACCCAAATTTGGTTCGTAGTGGTCACTTCATCTTGAAAGTGTGTGCACTGCAGCGCTCAATGATTTTTTTTATAGGAGGGCTTAAAAAGTATTTATTGTACTACAAATTTGATCACATATGCTTGGTCTGTAGAAACTGAACCTCAATCCAGGATTTAAAGAACTATCGAACAGAATGGAGGAAGAGTCTGATGGGCCCGATTTTTGTGCCCAGCGCAAGTTTAGCGCTAAGCGCCGTCTGACTGTGTGCATGGGTGGAGTTTTCTTTCTTTTGGTAGTTGCGCCGATGGGCACAGATGGAAAGGGGCGTTGGTGCCATCGTGTGCCGTTGTCAGATGGAACACAGCCAGCATGTTTATATGGTGTATACTTAAGATGATAATGATAATCATTCATTCAATGAATTAATTGCTGTTGTCATATTTATGAATGAAATACAATGACACCCATCACACACGTTCACGGAGCTCAGAATCTGTCTACCTGCGCCTCGATTAAAGTGACCAAAATCGTGTTGTTACAACCTTCGGCACAACTTAGACCTGCTTGTCGCGGGTCTAAGTAATGTCACTGCAGTCACCCAATTGTCACGCGTGAAAGAGAAATGCGCTTGGTCCACCGGAAAGCCCAGCGCGGCACAACACGGCCTGCTAAACTCCCAAACACAGTAAACTGGATGCGTCGGTTTATAAAAATTGGGTCTTGAATCTTGTCTTGGTCTTGAAACAGCCTGGATCATTTTGCATTGTTAGTCACATGCAACTCAAACGGAGGGAAAATTGTGGATTTTTCAAACTAGGTTCCTGAATCACATGACAAACGCACTCCAGGTCAAACTGTTCTGGTGTTATTTTGCAATACCTAGCTGACTCAGTCACAAACTAACTGACCCCCAAAATAACTAACTGACCAACCAAAGAAGTGACAAACTGGCTGACTAACCAACTCACTGATTAAGATAAGACAAGATAACCTTTGTTCTTTTCCACAATGGGAAAAAATATTTACGAACTGACTGACTGAACAATACAGTATAATACAGTACTGTACGCTAATACAGTATAACCACTTGAGCTACCAACTAAAAACCGACGACCCGTGACCCTTGTGGAGGTGGGAGGTGACTTGAAGCTGATTATTAGCGCAGGGGTTAAAGGTCAAAAGAATTGAGAGCACCACCTCCAGGGTTGAAACAGAGAAGATACTCTACCTGTGTTCTGGGGTCCGTCTTCCACTGCGCCTCCTTCAAGGCAAATGTGGCACAATGAGAAAAAGTAAAAGACAAGAACTCTCCTGAGGTCCACGGCACCTCAACACCCAACCGCATTCAACCGAGCACACGATATACAGTATTTCAAGCATGGCCGGTTAGCATTGTGATCAAATCTATACTTTCAAAGGCTTGTAGGCACAAATATTGCTTTTGCGGGGAATAAGATCTGAAAACACACAAGTTATGTTTATTAATAAAAAAAAAAACTAAAAATACTCTGGATAGGCTTGCCTTTCTTTTCTTTCTTCTCTTCTTCCTCCACGCCAGCTCCGAGAAGGGTGAAGATTATTCCAGTCTGAGAGTTGACGCCCACTGCGGTCACCACCATGCGCCCCGAGCCCTCCATCACATGGGTCCCTGCAGGGGAGATGGGGTTTTTTTTCTTCATGCCGTGTTTGCTCATTTTTTTTCGTCCCATATATGAATATTGTTCAAGAAAAATACATGTTCAAGTAAAAAGGAACCATATTTAGTAACCTATAAATGTAAATCCAAAGGGATGCCAGACTTTAATACATGGGCCATTGAACAGCTGATCAGCAAAGAAAAGGTAAACCATAATAAAAAGAGTTCAATCAAAAGAAGTTACAATTGTCATCACACGTTTCCTTCTTTACATAGTTTAACCCTTTCATGCACCCTGTAACCTGATAACATGATAAGCTGTCCACTGCAGTTACCGCTGTCCCCAAAAGGGTTAACTAACTAGTCCCCTTCTGTGGATGGTACTAATACGCATATAACAAAAAAAAAAACTGTAAAAAAAAAAAAAAAAAAAAAAAAAAAAAAAAAAAAAATTTTTTTTTTTAAAAATATAA
>CAAKHF010019621.1:0-13845 GCA_901007745.1 Hippocampus kuda | reverse complement strand
GTTAGGACTGCACGACTGTCCGTGTTTTATGTTATGTGTTGTGTTTATTATTTTACTTTATGTTCACTGTTTTGTTAAGCGCTTTGTTACAGCTACTGCTGTTGTGAAAGCGCTATATAAATCAGCATGTTTGTCTTGGACATTTTCGAAGGATTGTTAAAAGCCGACAAAAGCAAACGTCCTTGGATCAGTTCTTTACTAAACGCCAGTCAAAAACTACTTCCGAGATAGAACATGAACTAAAGAGGGCAAACAATAATGAGTACGCAATTAAAAGTTAAATAACCATTATATTGTTTAGTTTTTTACATTCTGCACAACTCTCATTTATTGTGCAATAATCTAATTGTAACATCTATTCGTTACATATTTTGATGCATTTTTATGCTTCAGAAAACATGTCTGAATTTTGGGGGTGCTTAGAACGAATTAGGGCATTTACATGGAAAACGCGTCTCTACTTCCTACATTTTCTATTGAAGAAATTTCTTCCAGAACCATTCATTCATTCATTCATTCATCTTCCGAACCGCTTCATCCTCATTAGGGTCGCGGGGGGTGCTGGAGCCTATCCCAACTGTCTCCGGGCAGTAGGCGGGGGACACCCTGAATCGGTCGCCAGCCAATCGCAGGGCACACAGAGACGAACAACCATCCACGCTCACACTCACACCTAGGGACAATTTGGAGTGTTCAATCAGCCTGCCATGCATGTTTTTGGAATGTGGGAGGAAACCGGAGCACCCGGAGAAAACCCACGCAGGCCCGGGGAGAACATGCAAACTCCACACTGGGAGGTCGGAGCTGGAATCGAACCCGGTACCTCTGCACTGTGAAACCGACGTGCTAACCACTGGGCTACCGGGCCGCCCTCTTCCAGAACCAATTGATGTAATTTCATAAGTTAGAGGTACCACTGTACTGCTGACAAATTTTACTAGTTTAGAATATGGAATTCCAAAGTGGACAATGCTATACTCACTGTTCACATTCTCCCTCTCAGCATTGCTTTGTCCACAACATTCAAGTCATTTGCAGAATAAATATTTAGCAAATAAATACAGCAGCTCTGTAATGGTTTTCTTTATCCCATTGGGACAACCCTGTTTGTGAAAAGCTGCTGACCACCTGGAAAGTCCAATGTGGGCTACATGAATTCCCATCATATCTAATTCAAACGTCATGTTTTTTCTGCAATAATTTGCCTTTGAATTTTGGAGATTTGCCATGGAGTAGTCGTTTGCTGTTTTTTTGGGATTTGATCTTATTATGGGCAAACAACTGCCTCAACAGAGTGTTCAATAATTAATTTGCTTGTATGCATAACAAAAGTCTGATCTATCTTGGAACTTCATCTTTTTTTTCTTTACTTTTCCTTTAAAAAATTGCCTTCCCCTCATCGCTGAATAAAATTAATGCTGAAATTCAGTAGTTAATTAACATCAGTCTGCAGAGGACATTTATTGTGAAAACTATCCCCATCAGTGAAAACACTGATTGCTACATGCTCCTGTGAGACCCACTAGTCTTGCAGGCATCCCTAATCATTATTGGACACCTTGAAAGACAGATGCCCCTGTTCAAAGTTAAAGACTGGCCTCTGTCAGGTGCTAAAAAAACATGTGACCTCATCTGTTCTTCAATCAGCTCCCCCTGGAGGTAATGGCTCTAATTCCACCATTCTTGCTCCCATCGCCCCTCAGCCCGCTAATGATGATGAGACCCTCTCCCTCCGTTTGTCCCTTTAGGCTGAGCGATTGTATTTGGGATTGGACACAGTTTAGTTATTGGCCAACAATGGAGAATGTCTTTTAATAACATACTTTCCACAGATTTGGCGGTAATTGCCGCCTTAATCAATAAACTAGCTGAGCGGAAAATTAAAGGTACGTGAAGACCGCCCTCGCAACACGTACAACATGTTTTTGGTATTAGGCCTATTGTTCAGACGTGGACGACTGAGAATGCTGGAGGGCAGCAGCAGAGAGCTAGAAGCGAGGAGGTATGTGACAGTGATAAATAGGCCTTTTAATAACAGCTGTGCCACTTGGGCAGCCATTCTGATCCATTTCTATCCGAGCCAGGCCCATCGTCCTCCATCCCTCTGTCCCTCCCCCGCGATGAGGGAATGCATTTACATATCTGTTTAATGACTTGAGGGTTCATGCCGGAGTGTAAATGAAAAGATACAATTAACACATGTACATAAAACCTACACCAATTTGTGCTATTTTTTTTTCTTTTTGCAACTGTTAACTGCAAGCAAGGTCACAGTGTTAATTGTGGTTGATTTGAAGCCTTCTCCAGAAAGGAGACGCACACATACAGACAGACTCACAAAAACCTACACCCTCACTTTAACAGATGGTTTGGTTAACTGAAACATCAATTATTGCATTGGCTTGGCAAGTGTCTGAGAGGCTCCCGAGTGTGTCTACACGTGTTAGTCCTGTAGGATATGAGTGTTTGGTGAGCTGTTGACCTGGAGGAGAAAAGGGTAATACTACACTACTCGTTCACAACAAGCCCACCAGGCATTAATTCTCATCGGCAACAGATTTCAACACAGCATGCGCACATTTTGGAAAGACATTGGACATCAGTTGAGCATTTTTACACATTTTGAATGCACAAAAGCGAATATTACTTTACCCATATTGTGTGGTTATGATGGGGTTTTATGCCATTGTCGCAAACTTCTAGATAGTGTTTGTGAACTATGAAGCTTGTAACAGTCACTTTATTTTCAACTTTAGTACTGCGCTACAGTGAATGAAGAACGCTTGAATGGACAGCTTCCAGAACCTCTTCAGATATTTCCGCGAGGTATGGAGTGCTTGCAATTAATCATGAATTCAAATTTGCTTTTGTTACCTGTAGGACTTTTAATGCTGTAGCTCTGACTGCCTATTGGACTGTACTTAAAAATTAGGCAAACCTCTTGAACGGTGATCAAAACTAAGGAAATAATGAAAGTGGCTGGAAGTATCAATGCCGCCACTGGACAGTCGTGAAATTCAGGTGCCTATTTTAGAAAAACTGAAGAACTGTGATTTCTTTTCATCTTCGGCGCTACCCTCTACATCTACTCACAAGAGGTCTACATTCACTGCATAAAGAGACTATGTTAGGAACTTAGTTTTCATAATATAAAGGGATAGTGTGCAAAAAAAAAATTGTTTTTATTGTTCATTATTGTTTATTAAATGTTAAAAAATGTTTTGTCGAATCAATGTAAGTTTTTATTTTTTTTACACAATCAAAGGCAAAGTAAATCTAATTATATTGCATAGAGTGCGCCTTACCGATAGAAGGTTGTCATGTTCCGCCGTCATCTTTCTGCTACGGGAACTCGAAGGGGACAAATTTAGCTGACTGACTTTTCAACACCACGACTACAGCAGTGTGACAAATGTCGAAGCCGTTCGGGATGACATTTTGCTTGTTATTCTGCTGAAGAAATCGGTGGTGGTCGGCTTGCGAAGTGCGGTCTGTCTGAGGCACCATTCTAAAAGCAAGCGCTTCAAGCATTCTATTAGTTTGCCGATAGATGGCACTAAATTCTACACACTCTACCTTATAGCCTTGAAATGCCCTCCCCAGATGTTTAGACATATTGAAACTTTTTAAAGCATCCTTTTAAACAGATTGTAAATGTATTTGAAACACACTGCTACAGACTATACTATGCTGCGTGCAGGTACAAAGACTCCTCCATCGAGCTGGGGAATGCATCATTCTCATGAAAAGATGGACGCAATAAACTGCGTATTTTCTCGATTGAGTAAATATTTCTCATATATTAATTAGATCTGTTTAACAGATAATACTGCAAAGTAGCTGGTCCCCGATTGGTGACAAGGTTCAGTGCCTCCCCATATTATCCATCATGTTTGCAGTATGAATGCCTTTTCAGATGATCTACGTGTCGTTTGCTCACACGTCTAAGCAAAGCCCCAAGGGCTTAGTGACAAAGAATTGTATTCTGTCTCTCAGTGCGCTGATATACATATTTTTCTCACTTGCGTCTTGTTCATTTCAAGGCCTGTAACTGTTTTCCTTCCTACAAGCCAACAGCAGTCTCAAGAGGCCAGCAGCTCTATCACTTTCTTTTCATGAGCTAATTTCAAAGTAACCCTCATTTCATTTCTATTTTTTATTTTTTTTTATAAAACTGAACTGATGCATTTGTAAATGGCCCAGTGATGTGTTCTTCAATCTAGTCAATTACTGTTTCAGCCGGCAAGACTCCGGGGATCCGGAACATACATGGCCTGAAGGTACCTATCTCAATAATTGTTTCAGCTGCCTTACGCAGAATGAGAAGGAGGTCTTGAAGTGAATGCATTGGTAACACTGTGTTCCACTTATTGAAATGTCAATTGCAGTCAAGGCACTCCTCCTGTCTCACTCATGTATATTTATTTATTTATGTATTTTTTTATATGTATGGTGGCAGCCCTGATATGGCTGTAGTTGGACTTTGCTGCAGAAGACATTCACTACCTCCTCAGAAAATTTCATGTTGCTTTTCACTGTTAATGCAACTGGTTGGTTGATAGCACATCCTCAATCACAATAGAATAGACTTCTTCATTTGAATAGCCACCCCATCCTCACATACATGGGCTACAACAGGCTCTCTTTATTTGTTGTATTCTCTGTGACACTTTGACTCCCAACTACTGAACTACGGAGATCAAGGGTCGGTCACGCCAAGATGGTGTTTTCCCCAAAACCTTTGGTAAACTTTCACCTCCTTTCTGTCATGTTAATATAAAAGTAATTGACTGAGTGGAGTCGTGTGTGCAGTTTAAATTAGGTCTTCCTGGGCACTAATTAAAGAGAAAATTCCTTCGCTTTAGTGGACCAAAAACACCTGCCTTTTGACCTCAATTAAAAGTGTCGTTTTCAGTATTCCCCCAGTAGTCGCTTGTCTATTCTTTCATGTCTTTGGAGTAAACATGCATATGCCTGAAAAGATGTGAAGAACAATGTCCCTAGTGAAGCATAACATTTTGATTTTCCCGGTGTTATTGTTCTGCTGTCCTTTGTCTTAGTTATTAATGTGTTAAGAAGATTTTTACTGTATGTACTTGAATGCACAATTATTCAAACATTGACTGAGCTTTGGGTGAAAATGAATTTTACTTCTTGAATGGGTATCTTTTAGCTGAAAATAATCGAAGCAGTGATAAAAGACTCACAATACCCGGAGAAGAATTTAAATGTATTTAGCCACTGCTTGTCATAATCACTGGCTTGTGTGTTTTGAAGATGTAAATGGTTAATGCGCTGTCACTTATATAGGGCTTTTCTACCTCGGGTACTCAAAAGTACTCTCCACTGTTACCTCATTCACCTATTGATGACGCAGCATCAGGAGCAACTGGGTGTTGAACTTCTTGCTCAAGAATACATGGTCGCAATGGGCGTGGATCAAACCACCAACCTCTGGGTTGGAAAACGGCCATGCTACCACTGAGCCATGCCGCCCCCAATCAGTGTCGCAGAAACTATATCCATATATCTTTTATTCGTTTCAGACCACCAAACCCATTTATTGACACCGCCGCCATGGTCCATCAATGAAAAGCGTGTCCGTGTGTGTGACTATTGACCGCAGACGGTGTGTGCGTGTGCCCTGCGTGCCGGCCAGATGGTGGGCGTGATCAAATAAGGATAGGTTGCAGCAGCATTGCGGATATTTTTTTACAGATTACATGCGCAAAAGGAAGACATTTTGTGAATTTTAAACGTCTGACAGAACCACACGCTAACAATTTCGTCCAGTCTCGTTTCGTCAATGAAAACTCACATACGTCACGTCATGTTTTAATCATCAAAGAGCCACGTTTAGCTCGTCATTGTCTCATTATCGTCATGAAAAAAAGAAGCATTAATGAAATAATTTCATCATCATTGACGAAAATAACACTGTCCCCAAGAAGACCATATGGAAAGAGAAATAATATATAATGTTTCAATCACGCACGCATTGGCTTTGCGGTGCGGCTTTTATTTTAATAAACATTGCATGCGTGGATGCAAAAAAAAAGGCAATATTAAATGACCTGTTTGTGAAATCCGCTAAGGAAAATCAGGACGTCGATAGCACTGACGAGTCTACGAGTGTGATGTGTTTCTTCTTCGGTAGTTGCTTCAGGTCTTTCCTGTGCACTGCTGTTGATGCCGCGCCTCCTCAGAGCTGCAGCTGCAGTTAAAATACAAAGCTGCTGCAGAGGCACATCAATCCCTCAATCAGCACAGCTGGAGTTTTACGCTGTGTGGAGTGATATCAATCGGTTGACACGCAATTTTGAACGCAGGAAAAACTCTGTTATCTGACTACTGTATTTTCTGCACTATAAGGCGCTTCGGAGTATAAGGCGCACCTTCAATGACGTTTTATCTTGTGTGTATGAACACATGTCGCTCCAATTCCTTCTGTTGCTTTGTCAATTCTTAGGTGAATACAAGACCTAACCCAGTCAATGACTGTACACATGGCGTGACAGACGCTATGGCAAATAACAGGTAACCCTCAGGGAAAAAAGTTCAGCTGAGAGACCGATTAACGCTAAAAGATGGAGTATTTGTGTCAATACAACTGTCTTTTATGTGATTCAGCTTAAAGAAATCATCTGCTGAGTTAAAGAGGATCTTGACAACTGGGCAGGTTAGTTTGTTTTGATTTAAGTTAATTCATTCTCTTTGCTTTTTGTGTCCCACACAGAGACCAAATGAGTTACTTGTGAGGTTTTTGCCTTATCTTCCCCTTATTCGACACAGTGCAACCTCGGCTCAGAAACGACCCAGGTCAAATTGCTTTACAAACAAAATCTTCAAGCAAACATTGCTTCACTAACAGGATCCATAACACTTTTTCTCACAGCATAAACATCGTTCATGTCATGTGTCACGTTTCAGGTGACTTTGTTTTTTGCTGTAAATTAACCTGCTCAGCCCAACCAACCACATACATCCTTTCAAGTTTGCCGTTGATCCACAGCTAAAAGTAGCCAATGACAATAATCTGAAGGAAGGAGGGACAGACACACAAACACTAACTTCCATTTGCAGGATTAAAGTGAGCAAGACATGGCGGTGTGCCATACAGTATACACAGTCCACATATATTTAGTTTTACAATGATACGTGACCATATTTATAATTTGTACCGATAGATTGAATAGTGAAATTTGTTTCTAAAAATGCAATGGAGCGGTGCACACGTTGCCAGTCCATTCAAGTGAATGGGAGTGAGCTTTCATTATATCCATACTTTCCTCTTTATTATCAGCTTGTCCTCTTTTCTATGTGTTCCTTGACTGACACTGTATGTGGATTAAAAAGTGATTTTTGCCTCTTGCTTTGTATCAGTCCCTATTGTATTACTACGGTATAGCTTGTTCGTGTTACATTTCAGATAAATGCCCAGGATATCCAGTACCAAGAACAGCTTGGACAAGGAAATGGAGGCACGGTCTACAAGTAAGTGTTTCCTGGCTAACACAATGAGGTACTAATCCTACAAAGTTAAACCACAATCCTAGGTATTGACTCTGAAGATAACATGCTGGAGGTTGGTTACGCCTCGTGTCTAGTTCCATCTGTCCATACTGAAGAAGCTGACTTTTTGGAACCCCACCACCCCTGTTTTTTTGGGAGGGTAGGGGGGGGGCTATGTGGTTGACAGTGATTGACTTAATTGGCCCATATTTACTAACCATTATCTGTCATACAGTAGAGCAACTCTGTCCTCACTGGCAAGACGGATCTATTTTATTAATTTTTTTGCAGCAAAAGTTATGACAGGAACGCTGCTTCTTTCCTTCTTTTCCCCTCCTTACTTGTTTAGTCTTTCCATCAATTCACCTACATTGAGCTGTTTTATTGAGATTGAAGTATTGATTACTGCTCCTACTAACCTTGACTCAGCCAAGTGTTCTCTCACATCCACAGCAAACCCAGTAAATTTCCAATCGAGCAAGGCCACAGTGCTGTCTATTTATTTTCTCTTGTCTCAGTCCAAACAAATTTGACTCTTTTATCGCTTTGAGATTGTTTCATTAAAGTCCAACCTCTCATAGTTGTGGGACAAACAGAATGTTGATGTTTAGTGGTACAAATGGTTACAGTACACTTGCGAAGGCCAATATTGCAAATCCAACAACTTCTCAGTCAATTTAGCTCTGCAGAAAATCCATATGATTTGGTGCTGAAAATTTTATGGTTGGGAGGAGAAGAGGGGGAGGAATACATATCTAACTTGTTTTGCTGTTGTGCATTGTTTTGTTGAAACGTACTTAATTAATATAAGCAAAGCATATTTTTTAATACTGTAAAAGCACATTTCATACCCAAAAAAACAAAAACAAAGTCAAGATTTAAAATAACAGGGAAATGAATACATGGTCAAATGGGAATAATTTTAAAATGTTTTTAAAATGGTCCCAATATAGTTCAGTTGAAAAACTTGAAAGTATAGGATAGAATTCTAATTAAATCTAGACTTTAAAAACTATTACTATTCTCTATTTATGCCCTTCAACTAGCTCATGTCTAGTTTTTGCTGTGCTTATCAAGTGTAAAGGCATCACTAAAGGCTCCCCACCTTAAACCTTTAACCCATTTATGACCCAGAGCCATTTCGACTCAATTGGATGTTACCAACACCTCAACTCTCAAAAGCCACACAACCTGACCTGACCATCCATCAGTGTCTAGCTTTTTTCTTTTCTTTTTTCTTTTTTTATTAGACACTCTCTCAGGGGTCCATCTCATCCACAAATTTAACTCATTCTATGGCTTTTGAATGCGATTACAAGGACGTACAGGTTGTCGATTCCACTCTTGAATACAGAAGTGCAATTAAAACCAGCACATTAGCATGGCTGTGACAGTGGCGACATCTACTGAGGCACTTTTCTTCAAACCTCTACATTTTGTCTTTTGGTTTAATCTTGTCACCATATTGATTACATTTTATGGTCAAGACTCCAAACTGTTTGGTTAGTTTCTTGTTCAAATAGTACCTAAGTGATTTAATTTGAGCCTAGATACTTTTGTTGACGATATACCTCAAGGGCATCTCTTTGACTTCACATTAGTGTATGAGAACAAACACATTCTAGAGAGACAAGTTACTTTTGAAATAGTTCATTTATCCATCTTCTAATCTGCTTATCCTCACGAGGGTCGCGGGCATACTGGAGCCTATCCCAGCTGTCTTCGGGCAGTAGGTAGGTTACACCCTGAACTCTTTGCCACCTAAGCACAGGGCACACATAGACAAACAACCATCACAGCGCTCACAATAACACCAAGAGACAATTTAGAGTGTTCCATTAACCTGCCTTGCATGTGTTTGGAATGTGGGAGGAAACCGGAGTACCAGAGTAAATCCACGTAGGCACGTCAGAGAACATTCAAACCCCACACAGGAAGCCCGGAGCCGGAATTGAACCCTGCACCTGTGTACTGTGAGGCGGACGTGCTAACCACTTGTCCGCCCTGCCGCCCGTTCTGAAATATCGTCTGATCATATAAATTAACAAAATATATTGTCTCAAAAGTCTAAACACCAATATCCTAACTTGTTGTGTATTGCTAGGGCATTTCACAAAGTTTTCTGAAGGATGCATATTGTACTCACATCCCTGTTTGTGTTTAGGATTTGGCCTCTATATGTCATAAATGAAGCCATAATAGCTGTCAGCTAGAGAGAATGGTGGCCCGTCAACCACGCTGCAGTTTAAAAGTACTGCATTAGCCCTGATCCAGAAGGCCAGTCTTTCTAACATATCGCCCCAACTTAAGACACATTGCGAGAGGGCCTATGAATACTGCATGATGGAGCTTTTATTACAGAGGAGCTAGAGTGTAAATAAGATCCAGGCAATGAGGCACATTTACTGGGGTCAGATCAGGGAGGAGTGATGGTGGGGGTTGCTACGTAA
Source organism: Hippocampus kuda (assembly GCA_901007745.1). Classification (NCBI taxonomy): domain Eukaryota; kingdom Metazoa; phylum Chordata; class Actinopteri; order Syngnathiformes; family Syngnathidae; genus Hippocampus; species Hippocampus kuda. The sequence continues at coordinate 3,883 of CAAKHF010019621.1, read as the reverse complement.
CCTTGCCCCCATCTCTTCCGCTGTCGCAGGCCTGTCATTGTAACTCATACAAGAATGTTGCCCTGAGGTGGTCAAGGACAGTCTTCTTTAACGAAGCCGTACCATATATTTATCTTTATAACATCCTTGTATAGCACTCTCAAAAATCCAATGTGTCTCTCTTGCCATTCTTATGATTAGGATTCTGTCTTTCAGAGTTCATTTGCAGTTAACTTATTATTGAGATGGCTTTGAGTCTCAATTCATTGAGATGTAGTACATTCTGAATTGCTGCGTGAGTGATATGAAACAGTGCTCCCAATCTACAAATATAACCACTCCGACATTGGACAACATTTCACTGTAGCAGCCCCAACAATGTGCTTCTAAAAGTACAATAAAACTGAAAGACAGGTTTTTTTGTTCATAAAATGGCACCGACCACTGAATGTTCCGACAAGTTGTACATCATAATGATATCCAATGGAGCTGTCTCAAATATTCTGCCTTTATGGTTAATTTAATAAAGCATCAGTTTTGAGATTGACTCTGTCAAGCATTAATTAATCACCTACTGTATAATATAACACAGTTATATAACAATTTTTTTCACTTTTTTTGTTTTTTAAATCAAAGATGCAAGTAAACGTTTCTAGAATTTTTTTTTTTTGTGCTGGGTGCATATCTGCCCTGATTTTTGGCTGGCACATCAGGTTTTCCTAATCATAATAGTAATATAATAACAATAATAATATGTACTACCGGTAATATATTTCCTAATATTTACCAATTAAAGTTTAGGTTCAGCAAAAGATTGATTTTTTTTTTCTTTATGAAAGATCATAGTTATCAATTATAGCCCATAGTAAAATCGGTATTGCACAAGCTTTTTTATAATACATCAAAAACAATTAAAAACATTAAAAACGAAAAATGAAAATATTTCAAAAACCTGATATGCTAAGAAAATAGTAAAGATTTTTTTTTTTTGGATCAACTTCAAAAATATGTTTGGGGGCACATTCAAGCAAGCTCTCATTAAAGTTTGGTGTTGACCGGTAAAATGAGAGCTGATGGGTATAATATTTTGGTTCCTTCAGTTGCTGTTGTCACAAATCGAATCTCGGCATGATGCATTACAGTTTTACGCCGCTGCAAACATCAACCTCAAAAATAACTATTATTAAATGTATACCCTTCTGATGGGGTGAACTGTAAATCAGAAATGAACATGATTGTTTTAAATGCTGAATATTTTACACAGCTCTTGTCGTGATATCATTGCAGTATATTGTGCAAGTGGCCATAATGGGTTTGGTCTGTTCAGAGACCAATCATTAATCCAAACACATTCAAGCAAAATTTCAACACAGAGGTTCGGCCACATGCTTGGTAACTCAGGCTAGAATAATGGAAGGACTCCAGGTAGTTTGTTTGATAGCTTCCACAACCTGCTCATTCAGCATTAACTTTTCTACCCCTGCGATGTAGCCTCAATTAACATCCTCATTTTAATTACGAGGCAGCAGTCATGCTTAGCTGATATTGATTGTTGTTTAGAACAACATCAAGACATCAACGGGAAAACAAGGACATCAGCCTTTTGTGAAAATTGCTCTTTCATGGAGAACATGATCTTAATGGTCAAAAACACACTTGGGACTAAAATAAATAACACTGTCTATTCATGAAATACAGTTTTATAGCGCATTGCATACACAAGGCAACTCAATATGCTCAATTCGGATCCACATCATGGCTGTTTTTAGGCCATGTTCATTTTTGACGTGGTGAGAGGTCATTCAGTATTGTGACTGGTAAACTATGCATGCAGTATACTGTAAGTGTAACTAATCCTCTAGCGCGGCATTCGGGACTTCAGCCATTAAATCATAATAGGGCTGTGCTTCTTTGCTTCTCTTGCCACGATAAAAGCAGAACTGTCTGCGATTGCTGCAGTGTAACCAACTCGACCAACTTCCTGTCTTATCTTATGAGACATCATAATGTCACTCACTGTTGGCTTCCTGATTATAAGTGTCCTCTACAAGAAGAGCACAAAACTTATGCTTTCTAACACCGTACTTAAGGTTTAAATCCCATTTAGAAAACAGGAAGTATTTTGTATCAATAGGTAACTTTAAGTTTAGGCAGTCAGCAATCACATGTGGAGTTCCACAAGGCTCCATCCTCGTGCTGCTGCTATTTAACATTTATATGCTCCCATTGGCTCAGATAATAGAGGTCAATAAAATAGGTTACAACAACTATGCAGATGACACCCAATTATACATCACAGCCTCATCACAAGACTATGGCCCTCTACGTTCCCTGACTAAATGCATTGAGCAGTTAAACGAATGGATGTGCCCAAATTTTCTGCAGCTGAACAAGAGCAAAACAGAGGTTATTGGTTTTGGAGCCAAAGAAAGAAGATTGGAAGTCTGGAAACGGCTTCACTCATTACATCTTAAAACACAGAGTAGGTGAAAAACATAGTCATGGACTCAGATCTCACTTTTGAGAAGCACTTCGAGATGGTTACAAAGCCTGCCTACTATCATCTGAAGAAAATGTTAAGGGTAAAAAAGTTGATGTCTCAGCAGGACCTGACAAAACCTTTTCATTCATTCATTCATCTTCCGAACCACATCATCCTCATTAGGGTCGCGGGGGGTGCTGGGGCCTATCCCAGCTGTCTTCGGGCAGTAGGCAGGGGACACCCTGAATTGGTTGCCAGCCAATCGCAGGGCACACAGAGACGAACAACCATGCATGCCCGCACTCACACCTAGGGACAATTTAGAGTGTTCAATCTGCCTGCCATGCATGTTTTTGGAACGTGGGAGGAAACCGGAGCACCCGGAGAAAACCCACGCAGGCTCGGGGAGAACATGCAAACTCCACACAGGGAGGCCGGAGCTGGAATCGAACCCGGTACCTCTGCACTGTGAAGTCGACGTGCTAACCACTGGACTACCGGGCCGCCCCTGACAAAACCTGTCTATGCATTTGTCAGAAGTAGCCTTGATTATTGGAACGGTATCTTTACTGGTATGAAAAAAAAAATCGATCAGACACCTGCAATTAATTAAAATGCTGCTGCTCGAGTCCTAACCAAAACCAGGAAAATGCATCACATCACTCCGGTCTTCAGATCATTACACTAGTTTCCCATCTGTCAGAGGACATATTTTAAAATCCACCTTTTAGTATGTAAAACTCTAAATAGTCTAGGGCCAAAATATATCAGAGACCTCCTCATTGAATATAAACCACCAAGAACTCTTGAGATCATTTGAGACTGTTCTCCTCTCTGTCCCTAGAGTCAGAACTAAACATGGATAAGCAACATTCAGCTTCTATGACCCGCATATCTGGAACAACTTCCAGAAAACTGTAGAACAGCCAAGACACTGAGTTTCTTGAAATCAAGGTTAAAAACCCATTTCAATGTTGCAATATTTGTTACAAAAATCAATGTTTTTGCAATATTTTTGTCGTTTCTTTTTCCCCTTGCTGAAATGCCTTTATTTTTTTTCCTGATGTCTTTTTGTAAAGTACTTTGAGTCACTTTACTGTTGATTTGTGCTATACAAATAATTTTGCCATGCTTTGCCTTGCCTTACTGTATGTGACATGCAGTTTTTTTGTTTTCTTTTTTGTCCTTCTAGAGCGTATCATCTACTCGGCAAGCGTGTCTTAGCTGTCAAGGTGAGACTGAATAACATTCAGACAACTACTAAAATATATAATATATATGTGTGTATATATATATATATATATATATATATATATATATATATATATATATATATATATATATATATATATATATATATGTATATGTGTGTGTGTATGTATACTGTATATATATATATATATGTATGTATACTGTATATAT
>CAAKHF010019620.1:0-15561 GCA_901007745.1 Hippocampus kuda | reverse complement strand
ACTTTCGTTATTTGTTAAATAACGACCCAAGACTTGTCTGGCAAGCAACTCTTGGGTTATACCATCTCAACTATAACGGGAAGGGGGAAATAATCCCCAAACGTCATCTTTCCTTTTGTAGGAGACTGCACTGTCTCGGAGTTGTTTGTGTAGTTTATTCCTTTGTTGTGTGTTGACATCCCCCCGTGCCTCATAGAATTTATTTCGTGATTTCCTCTCTTGATTTTTCTGTTTGGCGCATTACATTTTTGCTTTTCTGAGTGTCATTTTTAAGTCATCGTTGATTTACGTTATCGGGGGGCGGTCACTCTCGAGCAGAAGGCACGGAGACCGAGAAGGAGAAGGACGTGCCTGTACAGTAGTTGCTTGAGTTGTGTATACGTTTACAAAAGAACCAACACGACAGCTCATTTGTTTTCTGTCGTTTTGCTCCGCTACAGAAACTGCCGTGTGAACGCAAGTGGGGCTGCAACGACGCTGTGCCGGTGCTGTCACGCTCAGTGGCTTTGCACGTGTGAACGCTCCACAAAATTTGGTCCGGTGTAAAATATATCGCAACAAAATATATCGGTGCAGCGCCGGAGCAAATGTGTGCCGTGTGAACAGCCCTTTTGATTCTTTCCTCTTTCATCTATAACTGCTTCAAACAACAAAGTGTATGCAGAAAAAGTGGTTAAGATTGGAACGACTGTCTTGTGTCTTATGTGTTGTGTTGTATTATTTTGTCATTTTATGTTAAGTGTTCTTTTGATGGTTGCGCGGGCACCCGCAGCGGCTCCTCTCTCTCCTGAGGAATGTGATTTCATCTGTGCTGTATGTTGCACATTTGACAATAAAGTTGACTTGACAGTCAAGTCAGCTTTTATTGTCAAATATGCACTATGTGTAACATTCAGCACAGATGAAATTACTTTCCTCTCTCAACCACAGTGCAAACATGTACTGCATTGAACACACACAGCTAAAATTTACGTTAAAATGCCATAAGACATAAATATATGTTAAATAAAAATAAATAAAATAGCAACAACAGACAACCAAGGGCATTTGTAATTATTGTGCAATTGTCGTGCAATCTTAACCACTTTTTCTGCATACACTTTGTTGTTTGAAGCAGTTATAGATGAAAGAAGAGAGAATCAAAGTAAGTAACGTACGACAGTAATTGGCACGGGTGAAAACATGACCAGCAGAGCATCATTTGAATGCATCACGAAGTTCGTGATTAAACAATGCTTTTAGTCCTCAAAAACTGAACATCTGCCTTTAATTCGTTGGAAGGGGAGGTGTAGCAGCATGCTGGTCTGAGTTCAGCAGATAGAGCGGCCACATTGACAAAACTGGACTTGACAAAACTGATCTACGATCAGCCTACGGAGCGATACAAAGCCCGCCCTCTCGCCGTGAACTAGCATCTCTCGGTAACCACATTGATACACGAAAAAAATATATTTTAAACACTGTTGAGAATTAGTTCGGTTTGTTTCGTCTAACGGTTCGGAAGAGGCGACGATATACGGACAAAGGAGGTAAGACAACTCTGGCGCACTCATGGTACGGCTAAGAGCTAACAGCTGGCGAGCTCATTCAAGTTAGACAAAGTTGGCGTTCATAGTTCCTTGTCATGAATTTCAAAATAAGACCAAATTGTGAGGGCGGACACTACATACCTCGTATTTATCAATCGTGTCAAAGACAGAAAATGTTAAAAGCACAATATATGCTAAAAGTTAATTGAGTATATTTCAAATATTGCTTTATTTGCGTTGCAAATCGAGAATTAAAACGCGCTCGAAACCTTTACCTTGGATGCCTTGCTCACAACATCCGGGTATATTTCTGCCGTCTACTTCTTACTTTGCCCAGTAAACAATTTGGCGGCGGCAAGCATGCGTCGCTGGCGTCCAGAGCAAAACACTTGAAACGTGCCAATTACCAATTAGACTTGATTCGTCCAATTGTACTCGGTGGAGACACATCAAGGCACACGGAGAGCTTTGGCTTGGTTCGCTTGCTCGCTAGCTGGCTAACGTTACGTTAGCAGTCGCCAGCCGCCCTGTGGCTGCCAACAAACCTGGACGCGGTAAGTCGTCGCCTCGTCGTCCTCCCGGAGATAAAAACTTGTTTCGCTCGCGCCTTAATACAGCATCGGCTCAGCGGACGATGTAGTTGTGGGAAAAACTTGCCACAAAACGCCCCCAAAGCGCTTCAACGCTGCGCGCTCCGAGACAAGCGAGTTCACCGGATGTGGAAGTGGTTTTTTCTCGGTGTGTAAAATAGGAAATTTCTCGCTGACTTCCCCCGGAAAACCAACAAGTTTATATCAAACGGTTTCCTGTCCGTCGTGCAGGACATGTTTGGAGGTGTTCAAAATGGATGTTGGTGATTTGTAATTGAAAAGTGCGAAGGGGAGGGGAGACGTGGCACATGGCGGACTCTTTGCTGGCCACAAGGCGCGTAAAATGGCTCCTCGGCCCGGCGAGAAAAGCTTCGGCTGTGCTAACCGCTCAACATGATTGTCGGACGCCGCCACCCTGCTGGCGGTTTCGGTAACTTTTCTCTTCAAAGTTACTCTCCCGTTTCTGCCATGAAAACCAAACCACCAACACGAATATCTCTTTGAACGCGGTAGTTACGGTTTCTTTCAGTTGCGTACGCGCAAATGGATGCCAGAAACATGTTTTCTTCCCCAAAATTCAAATTCGCATATAAGCGACAGTGTTCCACCAGATGGCGCAGTTATTTCTTTTGTTTCTAAATTGGAGCCCGTTTCTCGCGGGACATGGCGTTCGACACCACCACGAGAGTTGAAAATGTGCAAGAATCGAGACTTACAACTATATTTACACACTTGAAACTTCTATTTGGAGTTAAAGTTGTTTGGACATGTGAGAATTATTAACTGGCCTGTTCTTCGAAGATGTCGTTCAGCGAGGCGGCTTTATGTCAGCCAAGGCAGACTTTTAAAAGTATACTGTATTCTGGTTTACCCTGAGAGTTTTCACATAGTTTGTGTCTCCTTCCTCTTACCCGATTTACATTCTGCTGCAGCATCCAGGCAGACGTGCCCGTGCGACAGTTAAACCAGGCAGCGCGTGTGTGTGAGAGAAAGAGAGTGAATGAGTTGAGTGTCACTCTGATTGTACCCGCCCATAAAAACATAGTGTAATACAAAATTTAGCTCTTTCTGTTCCATTTGATGATATCATTCTAGCTTTGTATCATTTGATCACCTTGTGCCCATTAAAATTTCTGCAAATGGAGAAAATAAATCTTGCCCCTATCAGATGAAAAAGATGTCATCGACATGCTGTCAGAAATGTGAGGTGACATACCACGTGTGCTTACTTGATCACAAAGGTAAATGTTAAAAAAAAACAAAAACAAACTTTAAACCAGCATTCTAATTATTTGTGCATTTCTACTTCTTACTGAATTGACATCAAAGCATTGAAACCAGTCAAACCTAGAGAACCAAAATGAGGTTGTCAACAATAGCTGTCCAAAGTAATGTCTCCTGCGGGCATTTGAGTAGCAGCCTTGCGTTTGTGTGTGTGCGTCAGATGTCGCTGGTGGACCTGGGCAAGCGTCTTCTGGAGGCGGCACGTAAAGGCCTGGACGACGAGGTGAGGAACCTGATGGCCAACGGAGCTCCGTTCACTACCGACTGGGTGAGTGCTCGTCCCGACTGGTCACGCATTTGTCATGAAGCGCGTTAATCATGTGCAACCCCCACCCTCCGCGCAGCTTGGGACGTCCCCACTGCATCTGGCTGCCCAGCATGGCCACTACTCCACTGCTGACGTCCTGTTGCGAGCGGGCGTCAGTCGTGACGCTCGCACCAAAGTGGACCGGACGCCTCTGCACATGGCCGCCGCCGAGGGGCACACCATCATCGTGGAGCTGCTGGTCAGGGTGAGCGCTTTCGTTCTGACCACGGAGACACGCATTCACCAAGTCCTCCTGATATGGCAATTTTGGGGCCCATGACGATACCGATAGAGTTGGCCAAAAATGCAATACATCGGCCATTATCTTTAAAAAAAAAAAAGTACATTGATGCACACATGCTATATATTGTGCATGAACACAAATTCTTAAAATAGCCAATTTAGGATTTAAGACAAAGAAGCAGAACACATCTTAAGAGCGATCCATTTTGCAGCACAGCAAGACCTGCCTAGAATTCAAGTGGGATTTGTAGCAACGTCCTCTGTTCTCTTCAGTAGTCACTCTACGCAGAGGATAAAGAGCGAATGACTGTGAGAACTATTGTACACTGTCAATGTATGTGTGAAACCAATTGTGTTGAATCCGTTGCGTTTACGGTTACGTTACTGTAGGGTAGATGCTAATTAGCATTAACATTAGGCTGGTGGACTGAAAAGCGAAGCTAAGATTGTTCAAAGGACACAAGTTTTGAAAACAAAAAAAAATCGCCCAAACGACGGCTTATTTGTTGAAAATCTCATCAGTCGGGTCACTCGTACGGTGAGGTGCCAGTAGTGAAAGTTGGACTCCTTTCCTCTGCGTCTCACCGTTTTCCTCTCTCGGCTCCAGAGCGGCGCCGACATCAACGCCAAAGACATGCTGAAGATGACGGCGCTGCACTGGGCGGCGCAGCACGGCCACCACGGTGTGGTGGAGACGCTAATCAAGCACGGCGCCGACGTGCACGCCCTCAGCAAGTTCGACAAAACGCCCTTCGATATCGCCGTCGACATCCAGAACACGGAGCTCATGTTGCTGCTGCAGGTCGGCCGCTCGCCTCGTCACGGCTCTTGACTCCCTGCCTCACGTCGAGCTTCGGTCATGACGCCCTCCCCCCTTTTTTTTTTCTCTGTGTGTGTATAGGAGGGCATGCAGAACCAAGTGAATATGAACCAGGTGAGCATGAACGTGGAGTCCAGCAACACCGGCAACCAGCAGCAATTCATCATCCAGGGCATCCCATCAATACAGGGAGGTGTGGTCAACCTGGCCGACCTGCTCAACAAGGCTGGCACCGGTACACTCTCACACACGCACTCACAAGGTCAGATACGAGTGTGAACCAATTTAGGAATTTTTTTCGAGATACGAGCTGTCCTTCGGCTGTTTGGGGATTTTTGCTTCCAAGCAAACGTTTGAGGTACGAGCACGGTACGGTGGCAGAGAACTCGGTTCATCTTACTTCACAACAAGCAGCAGTTTGGCAGTGAAAGACTTTAAGGTGGGGGTTTCTTTTCGACTCGGTAAAGGATTTCACGCTGCACCAATTTTACTTTCATAGGGATGACATTCTCAGATTGCTGCAAATTGTAGAAATGTGCAGGAACCGATGGATGGCATTTCCATTCGTTTCAAGGCGGAGAGATGATTTGAGAGAGCAAATTCAGTTTGGCTCTCAAGGAACAACTGTAATCAATCACAAAAACTACAAAATATACGTTGGAGGCATGAAAAATATGGCCCTCTTTTTGTACTGAATGTAAGTCGTGATATTGGTTCTTGGTGTCAAAAGGTTTGAGTCGACAGAGTCAGCACCGGCCAGCCCGTGTGACACTTCATTTTGCCTTTCAGGCGAATCTGAAGAAGCCATGGCCGCCAATGCTCTGGACAGCAACATCCAACATGCTGCTGTGGTCAACGAGAGTGGCCAGAGGGTCATCACCATTGTAACCGACCAACATGGCAACCTGCAGACCACCGGGGGCATGTCGCAGCCCTTCTTCGTCACCATGCAGCATGGACAGCAAAGTATGACTCACTCACTCACAGGCCGAAATACAGTTGTCGTTGATTTGAAGATGGTGTTATAGTAATAAGTAATACGAACACATTACCGTGAATTTGACCAAGAGTGACAGGTGGCGCTGTCGTCAATGTGATAATCTTCCTCTATCAAGCTCGTGTTTTTCAATATTTTTCGAGCCAAGGCAAATTTCTTACATTGAAAAAATCCTGCGGCACACCACTCTCTGAAAATGTGAAAAAAAGCTTATTTTAACAATTAAAGTGTTATATTGTTGTTATTATAAACGTTTTTCAACACTGAAGAATAACATTAGAAAACCTTGAATAGTAATCAAATAATCATCAATCAAATATTTTGGAATCTTTCATAAATATTCTTACGCATTGTGATAAATGGTTTGGATGAACACAGATCTGATCTCCTCGCAACAATCGATTGAAGACACACAAAGCTCTTCCTCCACAGCTCTCAGTTTTTCTGTTTTTACAGCAGTCAGGCTATTTCTTTAGCCGCTTCGGGTCCGATCATCTCATTTGCAATGGTTTTGCAGGCGCGAAGTATTAATTGCCCTGCCACAAGTGGGACTTTTTTGATTGAGCCACAAGTTCAGCGACATGGTAACTTGCTTTCGGGGCTCTCTCGTTTACTTTTGCGGGTTTTTCTCATGCATGTTGCTTGTTTCTCCGTGTCTTCACACAGGCGAACAATATAACTCCACATTTTTGTTTCGAAGTGAAGGGTATTTTGTTTGGAGATGGAATTTAAGTTTACTTGGGACCATAGCGATGTTGAAGAGCTTTTCACCACATACCAAGCACAACGGAGTCGGTCCCGTTGCATCTCCGGTATAAGTAAATCCAAATGAAAGATAGCATTCGTTGTATTGCCTCACGCCAGAAACGTTGCTTGTCTCGAAGCATAAGGCAATAAGCTAGCCGCTGCTGCTGCCTACCGGTATGGAAGAGTACTACATGATTACTCTGCCACGCGATTGACCGCACAGGCATACGCATTGGATAATTTTCCATGGCACACCTGACAATATGTCGCGGCACAGTGTTTGAAAAACACTGTCCTAAGGAGCCCTGAAGGTGACGAGGAAGGGGAAAAAAAACAACTTTGCGTTCCCTCGCAAAGATTGGGAAATAACACAAAGTTGATTTTTATTTATTTGTTTGTTTGTTTGCAAGGGAGCAAGAAAGATGGATCGTTTTTTTTTTTTTAATCACATTTTACTTTGAAATTGGCTTGAAATACACAGACATAATATTTGCTCGTGATCTGAAGCAGAAACAAGCGAAAGACATCTGAATTACTGTACTGTCTCTCCAAACAGCCTGGTATTAGAGGTTACAGTAGCCAACGTGGAAAAAAAAAGGTGATAAGCCTCACCGGTGACATCTGGTGGTCAGCCAGTTTCATAGCAGCTACAACCCTCAGCGATTTGATGAAATTGATTTGGATTCCAACATGACAGCAATGCATTCAATCTTACTTGTGTCTGTCTGATGATCATCATGTCCATATGTAGGTCTTGCAACATTTTGACACAATACCGTCGTTTGGGTTCAATGTCATGTCCTGTTACACAGTAGATTTTAAATAAACATGATTTGGATGGGGCAACAATGGTGGTCGACTGGTTAGCCCGTCGGCCTCACAGTGCAGAGGAACAGGGTTCAATTCCGGCTCCAGCTTTCCTGCGTGGAGTTTGCATGTTCTCCCCGTGCCTGTGTGGGTTTTCTCCGGGTAGTCTGTTTTCCTTCCTTGGTCCAAAAACATGCGCGGAAGGTTAAAGGAACACTCTAAATTGTCCCGAAGTGTGAGCGCGAAAGGTTGTTCGTTTATGTGTGCCCTGTGATTGGCTGGCAACCAGTTCACGGTGTCTACCTGAAGACAGCTGGGATAGGGCCCAGCACACCCGCGACTGTCGTGAGGCTAAGCGGATTAGAAAACGGGTGGATGGATGGATGATTTGGATATGACACAAGTGTGCTCTGAATCAAAATGACCAAATTTCAACATCAGTCAGCAAATCGCTTTTCTTTCAAGCACTGGGATACGCAGTCCCTTAGGTGACATGAAGAAGGAAAATATACATATATTGCGTTTTCCTTTTCATGTCACCTTAAGGTCTCTGCACGGGGAATGTTGTTGCGCGTTTCGGGGTCTCCTGTCGGCAGTTGACCGCTTGACACGACGCCTAATATTTGAATCCAATTACCGGTACGTGATTTCTGGCGCCTTGTTGACATGCATGAAGCGCCATCCATCATCAGCGCGTGATCACGGCGATTTCATCCGGGCTTTTGACGCACTGTTCCGCGTAGTCCCATCTCACTCAGCTGACGTGGGCTCCGGAATGTCGGTATCAAAGGTCCCATCTCTACTGTCTGATGTGCGTAGTGCTAGCGGTGCCCGCCAACACCGTGACGGAGGAGGTGGTGACGGAGGAGTCGCAGGCGCCGCCTTCCAGGAAACGGAAGTTGGAGGTAGCCAATAATCACAACGACACAGGAGAGACGGTGAGTGGTGACTTCTTTGATGGATTTGTCTGAAGTATAAAGCGCATTTTTGTTCATCAACAATATCGATGCAGTAACCTGGGTCGCCGATTCTGCCGTTAGTGATCATCAGCTGTGCCACGAGAAATTCAACAAGTACACACAATTGGTGCCAAAAGCATTCTTTCTCGACTGCAAGTTATGTTTCTTCGATCATCTGTGCATGCCGGCAAAGTACAGAACATTTAGATGGTCTTGGCACTAAACGACAGAAGGCACAACTGACCTGTTGCCAGTCATGCAGCAGAAGTCGTCATGCGAGTAAATCAGCTTTGTGTTCAATTCGACGAGCCCACAAGTCAATTTGTGAGTACACGGAAACAAGATCGTAATTGCTTCAAGTGTCGTTACACCGCATTTTGGCACTTTTCCTGGGCTCGTTCTTTGAAAAAAATTTTTTTCCCATGTCAAATATGTGTTTTGGATCATTAAAAGTGTGGAACGTGAGGAGATTCTTAAAAATGGTGCCAGAGCAATACTGTTGCCGAAATGAAAATCCTCAACTCACATCAACGTGGTACCTTCACACCAATAATCATATAAGGTGGCTGCAAAGCACTAGTTTGGTCAAAATGGAAACCTTTCAACTTACTTTATATGCAGTTCCTTGACACCACGATGACGGCAAAACTTTTTTTTTTTCAAAATGAAACTCTTTCACTCACTTGACACCAAGATGCCACTAAATGGTGACAAAGCACTGCTTTTATTGAAATGAAACTCAAACTCACTTCAACACAGTTGCTTGACACCACCCAACGTGGTGACAAAACACAACTTTTCTACAAGGCGGTGCCAATGTAGCAAATGACGGTGGATGGCTTCCAAAAAAAAAAAATAAATAAAATACCAAACCACAAAAGGTGGGGGTTAATTTTCGGGTCATCCAGAAAATGTACCTGCAAACCAAATATCCTGAACTTTTTGTGAGTAGTCCTGATTAATTTTGGATAATTGTAGTGCGGAAGGGGAAGTTTTAGTCGAGCGTTTCACTGACTTGTTTGTGTTGTGCAGGAGCTGCTGCAGAGGCAGCTGCAGGAGGCCAACAGGAAGGCGCAGGAATACCGACAGCAGCTGATGCGGAAGGAGCAGGAGGCCGAGGAGTACCGCATCAAACTGGAGGCCATGGCCCAGAGTCAGGCGGGCGGCGCCGCCGCCAACGTCAGCCCCGAGGAGGTGGTGGGCGGCGACGAAGACGAGGATGCGGCGGGCGTGGGTGTGGTGGAAGAGGAAGGCCAGATGGTGGTGCTGCAGGAGGGAGGCATCATCATGGAGGGCGACGGGGGCCGCGTCACGCTGGTGGAGACGGGCGGGGAATCTGCAGGGGGGAGGTCCTAACGTAACCCAAACCCCCGAGATAGACTGAACACGGACCGACGTGACACGGCGCCTCGCCGTCTTTCCAGCAGGGGTCATTTTTCATCACATCACATGGGACCGCTTCATGTTCTCTCCGCCTTCCCGTGTTTACTGGTCACTTCTGTGTTGGGAAATGCTTCTGCGCCTGGGCTTCATTTTCTTTTTGCTAATTTCCAATCAGATAGTGGCTTCTGCGCAATACTTTGGAGACGCGTACCAAGTACCACACTCAACTGGTTGTGGAAAACGTTTCCCATCCGAAGTGGTTGACATTCTTCGTAGTCTTGATTAAAATCTCAGAATATCACATCATCCAAATCGGGTAAATGCAAAACTTGCCCTTGACTCGGAAATTTTTAAGGCACAACAATTTATAAGAGAGCGATTTCCTTTTAATCGTTGTTACACACTTTGCAAGCTGTAAACACTCATGAAAACATTTGTAAAGTACACCTTTCAACTTTTAAGGACAACAAATATTTTAGGGACAAAAGTGCCACACTCAACTCTCGACAAGATTTCCCCACACGAAGTAACTCCTGTCAATTGTTATTCAAACCTTTTTTTTTTGTTTTTCTTGCATATTTTTGTGCAAAATTGGCAACCGGTAAGCACATTGTTGCAGTTTGATGGGGTTGCTCTTGATCAGGGATGTCACTCATTTTTCTAGAATATTGGATTATAATTATTATTACTGTGGAATCTCACAATCCTGGAAATTGACATGATTGATTTGCTTTCGTGGGCCACAAAAAATGTGACGGGCCAGATCTGGCCCCTGGGCCTTGACTTTGACACCTGTGCTCTTGATTGTTGGCAGTGAATGTATGTATGGTGAAAATGGGAATAATGATTCTATTTTCTGTTCTCCCCAGTGTGTTAGTTTTCAAATTTGAATAATCGATCTTGATAGTTGAAATGTGCAGCAGATGCTTCATCCCAACTTTAAATTACCCCCCAAAAAAAAATGGAAGCCAGGGAGCCGAATGGATCCTTTCTGAACTGGACCCAAACAACATTTAAGTGTGCCATCCTTTATTCCTTCCTCATCTGTCCTGTGAGTTGAGTTTGATATATATATTTTTTAAATAAACTCAGCAACCTTTTTTCAATGTACATATCAAGTTTCTTAATTCTTGACTCTACCTGCCAGGTTCACCATGTTGATGATAGCAATGCTCATCTGATGAACATAACCCCGTTTACTCATCTTTTTGGGAATGTGACCCAATGACTCAAACGCCTTGTTAACGTAATCACCGCAGTGCGTATGTTTAAGTACTTTTTGCAGCAATTTAATTTGACAAGATCCGTAAATAAATTCATGCAAGCTGAGCTCGAGTTAGACTGAGGGCTCCTTCACCCAATCCGAGAAAGAAGCCGAGCGAGCGCCATTTTAGTCCCGCCCCCTTCCAATTTGTCATCTCTTCTATCGAGTGTAATGGCACAAATGGGTCTTTCCCTGCATGTCCTCGAGTTTGAAGACAATTCCCTTCAAGGCGGCTCCAATTTGGGCGTTATAAGGCACCAGAGCGGTAATTTGATGAGCAAACAACAAGCGTCCCCACGAGGTCTACGCAGCCAGTCCGTTTGGGACGAGGCCTCCCCGCTCTTTGGATTATGGCAGATCAGCCTCAACTGACACATCTCCTGTCCAATGGGCGTCGCGCTGGAGAAAGGCAGCCAATCACGTGTCGCAAAGGGCGGGCCCGCGGCGCAGGGGGCAGGACGCGAGGTATCATGGAGGATCAGCGAACAAACTGTGGCCATCAGAGACGCGCAGGCGACGCTCTTGTCCCGGGGACTTTCCTCTCACTATAACGCCCGACTGCTCCCTCGTCGCCGACTACATATTTCACAATGGACATGAAGAAGAGGATCATGTTGGAGCTGCGGAACCGAAACCCGGCAGAGGTGAGTGGGCACCATTGAGCCACTTGGGGAGGATGAGCGAGGCGAGGGGGAGCCGATCCAACGAGCTGCCCGCTGCGCTGCGCTTCGAGAAGACCGCAGCGCGCCCGCCAACTTTGCTTTCACACACTTGGCCTCGCGTGCGGTCAGCTCAAACGTCGTGGAAGTACCGCAACGACGGTGAAGCGGGACCCCGGGTGGATGGAAACGGCGGCGGCTCGGTTCCCTCGGTCCGGTCAGCCGGCCATACGCCCGCCCCTCCTCCTCCACCCCCAAAGCCGCTCGTTCGTCCTTTGCCTCACCACCGACAAGATGGCTTTTTAAACAACTTTTAATTACTCGTTGATAGCAGTGGCAGCAGTTTATTTGTTTAAAAAAAATGCAACATCAACATTTATTATCTTTTGGAGCGCGGGGTTCCCTCACGAAAACACTGCGCGTTAAGCACCACGACGACATTTCCAAGTTGGTTGGAGGCGAACATTTGTGTGCATGTCGTCGACCTAAGAGTTTAAAAAAAGTCCGTCCCGGAGCACATTATTGTAGTGACCTTTCGGGACGTGCGTGGCCATTTGGGCGCGCGAGGCCAAGGAGGCAAGCCTCCTTTTCCCGACATTTTGATACTCGGGCGAGTGACGCCGCTCGAGTCCCAAAATGTGGTTTTATTCGACGCACGGGCTATACAAAAAAAAAAAAAACAAAGGACTACGACGAGCTACGGCACCGTAGCTTGCCAGAAACGCGACGACCGAGTTCTAACTACTGTAACGAGGACAATCCTGTGCTTCCTCCCTCGGGCGGCTAACGTGACGACGGTAGCGCCTCAAAATGGAGGGACGTTACTCGTCGATGGCGGATTAACGCGCTCCACTTCCGAGCGACAAAAGTGCCGCTAGCACATTAGTTGAGCTTCTAGCCTCTCGGTGGCGTCGCCGAGCTTTTGCGAGTGAGTCGTGACTCACGACTCGTGAGCGGCCCAACGTTCGCCTGTTGCCCCACTGGCTCGGTTCGGTCGGCGACCTCCGCGTGGCGTCGTCCTCTTTTATGGGGGAGACATTTTGTGTGGTGCGCGTGCGCGCTCGGCGCGGTTATGCAAGTCCAAGCTAACATGGCTCGTGCACGCTCGCACACACACTATTGGGGAAGTCAACGGCAGCACGTGCGCGCACGAGTCAATGCTACTTGCGGTTCTTGTGTGCGGGCCTGCAACACTCGTGCACCCGCACGCATCCAACAGCAGCAACGCCAAATACAAATGACAAGGCAGATCGTTTATGACAAAATTGTGTGGCTGTATTCATTATTAGCAGAGCTGCAGCAATGGAATATCAAATTCCTAAACAACACTGGCCAACAGCAAATTCTGATTATAATTGGCATTCTGTCCCTACATATATATATTTGACGCTGATTTAAAAAATGTTTCCTTTTTTTTCCTAGAATCTGATATTTCCTGTTATTCATCCATAAAAGCTTGCACAATACAGATTTTTACCGTGCCCTCTAATTTATACCTTTGACGTTTGAGGAAACAAATCCACCCGTTGCTGAAACTAACCCCTTCATTCATAAATACTATTATAAAAACGTGATGTGCTAGATAAAAAAAACAGGCTGCCTTTGGAATCAGATTAAATAATAATTTACAAAAGTTTATTTGCATCTCTCATTAAAAAAATGTTAACATTTGTGGACCAATGTAATTTCTTTTGAGGTTTCACTTTTGACATAGAGAAAATACACACATAACAAATACACAGACGTACAGTATCAGTACTCAAACGTCATTCAGCCCATACCATTGTGCAATTAGAAATTCAGAAATAAAAAAGCATGTATGCCACCGAAATGTAGTGTAATGATGTTAATCTTCCTTGTTTAGCTGTGTATGTGTCATACTGCCCCCTGGTGGTCAAGGTGGGCACACCAGAAGGAGGGGAATAATGAATTGAACTGGAGTATGTCTGTGTGTTGTAAATATATGGCACAATTTGTCCAGACATTAAAGGATACTGTGTTTGTTTTTTTTCAGGTGGCCGAGATGTTGGTGGACAACAGCCCCTCGGTGAGTGGCGAAGTGGAAGGTCTGTCAGACAAGTTTGTCGAGCTGGAGGTCCTCAGTATGATCAACGTGGGTCTAAATTCACTGGCCAAGCTGCCATTGCTGCCCAAACTGCGCAAGGTGACATGCACATCACATGACTTGTGTCCGCGTCACACCCAACGGTCCTCGTCCTGAAGTAGGCCGGAATTCTTGATTGTTGTTTTTCTCACTGTTTTTTTTTTCTCTCTCTCTTTCTGTCTCTCTCTCTCTCTCTCTCGATCTGTTTCTCTCAGCTGGAGCTGTGTGAAAACAACCTGTCGGGTTCTTTTGAGACCTTGTCGGAAAAATGTCCCAACCTGATCTACCTCAACCTTAGCAGCAACAAGATTAAGGAGCTGAGCAACCTGGAGGCCCTGGTCAGTGCGCACCCTTCAAATTCCATTGTTGGTTGCCATTTTAGTGTTGTCTTATTAGTTCTTTGATCTATCTAGCTATCTATCTAGCTCTCTATCTATGTATACGTGTATATGTACGTATAGATTTCATTCAATTAAAAACTTTTATTTGCGATTAATTACGGGATGTCCGAAGTTAACTCGCGCTGAATTGCATATTTTGCACCTCCCCTTCTTGCCGTTTATGAAGCTTCATCTCTTCCACTTGAGCTCAGTGCGATCCAGTATGTTGTCACAGAACTTGATACGACACTGGAAATGTGTCGCTCTCAACCGGGACTTACCTATATAGCCTCCTGACTACCAGGAAAAAAAATGTTGTCCAATCACATTTATTTTGAAATTCCCCAATCTATGTGAAGTAATTAGTATACTGCAAAAGACATTTTTGAAATCTTTATTTTTGTTTTTAAGTTTTGATGTGTCTTCTACAGTGGACTTCGGAACCTTATACAGCTTATCACCTATGATCTTGCAGTCCTCTGGAACCCTGTTATTCATGAGGGTTCCAGTCGCTGTCAGTCCTTTTGTCATCAGGGTGTCAAGGACGCTGATTGTTGTAAACTACCTGGCAAAGAACAGGTGGGTGCCTTGGGGAACAGACTATGTCAATTGAAGAACAGCGTGTTCCCCGATGCCCTTTCCTCCTGTAGCTGTGAAAGTTTCTTGCCTTGGTAGACCACAAAATCCAAAACTCGACCAGTTGGTGCAGCCAAGACAAATACCTTCAGTCCAGTTGGGCTTGGTTTGCCCGGTACATACTGGCGCACTGGGCATCGACCAGTAAAAGGAACCATTTGCTCGTCAATGCACACTTTTCCGGTTCTTGGCAGACTCCGACATCCTTGCCTTACTTTGCTCACGAGAGGCCTGATTCTCCACAAGAGATCACTTGTTTTTTCTTCATTTGAAACATCAAGGTCATTGATGAGCTTGATGGAGTTTATCAATTTGTAAAACTGATTTCTGGTCGTGGATTCCGCCACAATTTCGACTCTAGTACTTGAGGCCCAACACATTTGAATGTTTGGATAGCCTAAACAGCCCATGTAAATAGAATTCCCAAAGAATGTCTTCAGTTCTTCAGGTGTGGTATTTAACATTGCTTCAGACACAAGTACTTCACGCTGATTTGTGTACAGGGCCATTTCTTCAAACACAGAGTCATCAATGTATTGCTTAAAATAATCCACCGGGGTCCAGTTTTGGCGTGTCATAGCAGCATCATATCATCTTCATCAGACAACTCAATGTCTGTTTCCATCAACAATCCGCAGTAAAATTCCCTCTGCTTCTGAGAATGACTCCCTTTTTTGTCATTTGGGAAAAAAAGGAAGGAAAAAAATGGATGAAATAACTTCAAATGTCCACGACTGAGTTCATTTTTTAAACACTTGAATACTAGGCTCAAATACACTTAAAATAACTCAAACAACACTTTAACGTGTTCATAAGAGTCTTAAAAATAAAATGCCAACAGCATTTCAAGAC
>CAAKHF010019619.1:32568-67818 GCA_901007745.1 Hippocampus kuda | reverse complement strand
TTTAATAATAATATGGTGCGTCATTTTTATTAAGCACCACCTTAATTTATCCAAAAGGGAACACTTGTTTCAGTGCAGTTTCTGCTGTTACTGGAGATATTTTAGCGGACTATAGTCACTAGTTTTACCAGCATGGATGAATTGAATACTTCATTTTCCTTTCTAAAAAACTGTCGAATATCCATCCTGTCGACTCAACCTGACTTTCGGCAACGAACTGTCCGTTGTTGCCTTAGCATTTGATGTGGCGATGGTGACAGGCTGTTGTTTCTGTATGCTTGTTGCAGAATAACGAGACACCGGACACCAGAGTGTTCGTTATGTGCCGCTGTATTCAAAACTGCCGGCCGCACAAACAAGCGCACGCACTTCCCCCGTGCTGCTGGGGCAAACCATTCTGAAAGCGGGGGGTTTCACTCCCCCTAACAACTGTCGCCATCGCCACATCAAATGCGAACGCAACACCTGCTGCGTTAAGGAAACCTGGGAGATTTAACATTACAATAATGGCAGGTTATCGAAATATAATTGAAAATGGCCACATTACATTGAATTTGATGCAATATATTAGCAAAAGTAAAGGAAAAATAAATAAAACTTTTTTTTTAAATAATGCAATGAAATTATTTAGGGGGGCTAAAGACATTTTTAGGGAGGCTGAAGCCTCCCTAAAATAGGCCTAATGACGCCAATGGTAAACACTCTTATCTTTTGGCGAAAATTGTCATGATGCCATTTTGAAGCTATTGATGTCCGATTTGTACACACCAGGTGAGGATACAGCTGCTCTTAGATTGACTTTATCAGAAAATCCAATAGATCATGACAGCACAGTTAACGCTCAGCTGCAGAACATTTAATCGAGCTTTATTACTTCTGGTGATTAAGCATGGAGACCTACGCACCTGAGTGCCCCTTGCACCAGCTGAACTAGCTCCTGGGGCCAGCCGCAGTGACAGAAGCTGCATTTAGGCCTGGCGCAAGCAGGCCTCACAATGGACTGGATAGAGAAGCGTGTGAAGAGGATCTTTGTGTCCCGAAGGAATGATGAATCCAGAGCAACCGCATCCGGAAGCGACGCAAGGCCAGTACATTCAGGTCTGGCCAAGGCGTCGCTGTCTTCGGAAGCAACATCTCGAGCCTAAATTATAACCAGCAGTTACTTCTCATTACTATGCGCTCAGAAGATCTCTGGTCTCTCCTTCAAATAAATGGTTCAACACTTAACGTAACAATCCAATGAAAGAACTATATATGCATTATAATATTTGCACATGTACTAAAAAATAAGTCGTCACTTGTTATGTCTCTTATGTGTAGTGCAAGCATTCTAAAACTTTAGCATGTCTCAGATAAATTAATTTATTTGAAAAAATGAGTTCACTGTTTATGCAAACTTTCAGTGTCCAGAATCTCTTGTGGTGTACGTAGTGGTGTAAGTAATATCTGCCCTTTTGTCTTCTCTCCTTTGATCAACCCCCCTCCCCCAGTATAAATCATAATCATTTAGAACAAAGAATGTGAAGCCGAGTCGGTACCCCTGGTCACATGATCCATATATGTCATGTCCTACTACACGTCTGCTCGGTCAGCCCTGCAGCTGTCGTAGCTAAATTTGTCTGACACCGCGTTTTATCAAATTATGATTCCATTTAAATTGTCTCACGGTAAACAAAAGCCGAATATAGCAGTGTTGAATTGCAAAAAAGTCATGCACAACTCATAATGAAAACCCTCTTGGATCCCCGTTTGAGTTATAGTGCGCACCATCTTGAAGTGAAATGTAGTGATACGAGTTGTAATTTCCCATTTGTTCTTTTATTCAAGTATTTGTATCTATTTCAGCAACAACAACATTTTCAATGATGTAGTTCTGTTACATATTTGTCCATAATGGAAGGAGAGAGATAAAAAGAGATTACCCAGTCACAATCCACATAAGATATTGAGGTAGAGGGGGCAGCAAGCCACATGGGACCAAATAAAATGTGACTTTCAGGGGGTCTGGGTCAGATTGGGAGTATTTGTTTTGAAGCATCAGAGGCTATGCTGTCTAGACTGGCAATGGGGCCCCTCGCAGTCCCCCCCAAGTCAGACACTTTATGTTATTAACTGTACATTGTGAGCCTTAATCCCTCGTACAGTTACTCATCCATGACAAGGCGTCGGTCCCTCACTGAGCAGCAACAGCCTTGATAATGCTGTCATGTGACGAGACAGCACCTTAGAACAAGAGGACGATAAAACAAAATGCTATGTCATTTGTATGTATATGTTAACCTTTATGAAAGTGATTTACGCATCTTTTATTTGACCTCAAGTTGTGGTTAATTGTGTTAATTCTGGAGAGCATCGCACATTATTATTATTATACATGCTCAGTTTTAATTGTCAAGTGGTTGCACACAACAGAATCATCTTGTCATGTTTTGGTTTGTGACCAACAGGTGGCACTGTAGGGCTCTCCCTGCAGCTGCACACCTGTTGGTCGTTATGTCGTTATGTAATTGTTTAAAAGGACTCCCGGCACAACCACTCAGTGTCGGGTCATTGTTTGCTTGCAACTGTCATGTTTGTTTCTGTCATGGTTCTGTTCCTGTTAGTTTTTTGCCACAGTCATGGTTTTGTTTTGCTACTTTGGATTAGTTTTGGTTGTTAGCACTTTGTTGTTTTGGATCCAGTTTTCTCTGTTTTATTAAATATAATTCATCAAGTTCACCCTGCTCCTCCCTCCTGCCTGCTTTTTGGGGTCCACCACCACCGTGCAACGTGACACAACGTTGTATGATACAATTATTCTGTGATACTTTGATTCTTTTTAATAAAGAATAATAACGATATTTATTATATGTAACTGTTTTCATTCAAATTACTTTGTATGTAAAAAATATGTTTGTTTCATTTTCTTAAGTATGCACTAAAATAATTGACTTCCAAACCAGATGAAATATGACCGCACAAACGCAATGGGTGTTGGAAAAACACATACAATGGCTCTATCTCCTGGCAAAATGATGACAGTACACATGTCTTAATAGGGAAGTTGCGAACCAGCTGGAAGCTGTTGTTGGAAACACATGGCAGACCATATAAGGACTCTCGTCGGAGTTCGCTGAATATATTTGATTATTTTACCTGTATATTAGTTCATTTTGTTTTCTGAATGTCCATGCATCGCCAACTTGTATAGCTAGTTAGTCCACTCTGTGCCCCGTGGACGGCTCACGAAACGTTTTTTTTTTTTTTTTTTTTCATCTTTGTACAGGTAGTATCACTGACCGATAACTCTTGGCTGGATAAAACAAGTAGAAGATCTTTTGAGTGACGAGAATGATGGAAAGCTATTTCTCGCCGTCCTCTTCTTGGAGAAGAGCATGTTTTCTCCGGAGAATACGCCAGTTAATTCCCGCCGGCTTCAAGGATGAACTAAAAAAACTGTCAATGTTGGCTTTACCTGCGGTAAGTTACCACAGACATTTTTACGAACTATAATAACTTCTAGATAAGCACAATGTAACGTACTAGAAAAGACGAACCAAGCCGTGTAAAGTGGCTTGAAATGTTAATTTAGGCAAAACAAGGCAAGTTTACAGTATTTGTATGTAAAACATTTCATGTACAAGACGATTCGAAGTGCTTTACATGAAACATTAAAGGCATTACAGCAAGAGAAACAAAAAAATTTAAGACGTTACAAAAATCATCTGAAATAATTAAATGAAAAAAATGATCAAAACCAAGCATCAGTCGAGAAAGATTCAAAGATAGCGTGCAAATATGGATTAAAACAAGAGAATTAAGGAAAGAGTCATGACAATACTGCGCTGAATAATAATGTTTTAAGCCCTCTTTTAAATGAAATGACAGTTTGAATAGGCCACAGAGATTCTGGGAGTTTGTTCCACAGGTGAGGAACATAGTGACTAAATGCCGATTCACTTTGGTTCTGGTTCTGGGAACACACAATAGATCTGTCCTAGAAGACTTGAGTGGTCTGGCTGCTTCGTAGGGAACGAGTACATCTTGCATTTATTTTGTTCCAATTTAATACCTTCTAAGCATTGTTTATAACCTTTATAATGGCTTGACACCCTACTTTGAAATCCTAGTTTTGAAACCCTAACTCGAAACCCTAACTCAGTCTTGCATCCTGACTCTTAACTCTAACGGATGACCCTAAACGGGTCAGAAAAGTCAATTTGAAACCCCTCCCATTGCTCAACACCTTAACCCTTGCTTTCATCTATTACACAGAGTCTGACACAGCTCCTGGTGATTACTGTGGGTTGTGTCAGCGCTGCTTTCTGCGGTCATTTGGGAAGGGTGGAGCTGGATGCAGTAGCTCTGGCCACAGCCGTGAGTGTCATGTCGTACCGTTGACGCTATAAATGCACCTCATAAATGCACTTGTACTCATTTCATCCACAGATTGTGAATGTCACAGGCATATCTGTCGGTGCCGGACTGTCATCAGCATGTGATACTTTGATTTCTCAGGTATGAAAACTGGATGACTTCTAAACACATGAGTCAAAGTTGTGCGTCAGTCACTACAGTAGACGCCAGGGTGGAATTCAATAAATTGACATCGACTGTCCATGCCACTGGCTTTGGACTCCTAGAATTGAAGGAATTGTCAGATATATGTATAATAGCCCAGTGGGTAACAGCGATAGTGAGTGGCGCACAACTCATGGTCAAAGAAGAAAACACCATTTGAACAGTTGTTCACTGTTGAAAGTATGAAAAATAGACCTATGTGTCAGACATACGGTGCCCGCAATCTCCTGAGAGTCGGGGTGATCCTGCAGAGGGCAATCATCGTCCTCATCCTGACGTGTTTCCCATGCTGGGCTGTGCTCATCAACACAGAGTCCATTATGCAGCTTTTGGGACAAGAACCGGAGGTTGCCAGGTCAGCGGACTACAATGTTTCATCTTCTTCTATGTTCATCATTAAAAAAAAAAAAAATACTGTCTGTCACTTTTGTGATCATTGTCTCCTCCTCAGGTTGTCTCAGCTGTACGTGAAGATCTTCATGCCCGCACTTCCTGTGAGTTTTCCAGAAAGTTATCGAAATGACGGCCTCAATCCTGAATTATGACATTCCTGGTAACAAGATGGAGTACAAGAGTTTAAAAAAAATCTAAGGCTGGCACCTCAATATGCACTTGAGATGAAGTAGATTTTTCGGGCATCTAGAACCCTTTAGGGGACCACTGTGTGTTTGGATGGAAACTGTTGGCGCACATGTATCATTTTGCAGCACTGAGAGTTACATACGTGATTTTTAAAGTTGTATTCTGGCTTTAAACCCATAAATTCTGTTCAAGCAACTGCTGCGGTCACATGGTGGCCGGTCGTAGTGCTGTTCTGCTTTATGCATTCAATTCAATGTCGATATCTTTGTTTCCAGGCTTCATTCATGTATGATCTGCAGTCGAGATACTTGCAAAACCAGGTACCTTCTGCTCACTCTGAACTGACAGACCGTATAAACCTCTCAAACCGTCTTGATCGACTATTTCAGGGGATCATCTGGCCACAAGTGATCACTGCCTTTGTGGCCAATCTCATCAACGCCCTCATGAACTACATCGTTCTCTTTGCATTCAACATGGGAGTTGTGTGAGTAATGAGCATTGGAAATTGCTCTGCTTCTCCGTTTGTTGTTGGCAATAAATTGTAGTTTAGACATTTTTGTTCTTGCTGGAAAAACTGGTTTAGTATTAGTCACAATGCTGAATGAAAATTGGCTTGGCAGGACCCTGCAGTTTTTGTCCACACCGCCGAGTCCAGCCCGCAAAGCCAGTTTCACTTAGGCAATACGAAATTTGGTAAACGTGTCTATTACGGGTAACAAAAAGATCTTCAAAGATTGCATTGTTCTTTCATTCTTCATGTTTACACTCGACTAATTCCTGCACTCCCAAATTAAAATATCTTTGACAGAGGTTCTGCTCTTGCCAACAACGTGTCACGGTTTTCCATGGCTGGCATTCTCTACGCTTACATCTTGTGGAAAGGTCTTCACAAGGTCACCTGGGGAGGTGAGTGCAACATACTGTGGTGCAGATGGATAGAGAAATTCATGTCCACCAGGGCTTCCTTCAGGAGAGTTATTGAATGACTTCCAATCAGGACTTGTTGAAGGCTAAGAAATGTTAATATAGAGACAAGTGAGCATTCACACCGCCACTGAGTGGGAACCGATGTCAAGCTGCCTCCAGCGTGTGTACCACTACACTGAAATCTTTGACATAAATACAAGTAAAGCTTTTGAAGTACCTGGCCCGTCCGTTTCTGCAGGCTGGTCCAAAGATTGTCTGCAGGACTGGGGCTCCTTCTTCTATTTGGCTCTTCCCAGCATGGTCATGATGTGCGCGGAGTGGTGGACCTTTGAGATTGCCATCTTTCTAGCAGGTACTGTCAACCAACACATTTTGGCAGGCTGGTCAGCAGCAAAATAAAATCTCTTTATTTCCTCTGAACAGGTCTCATAAGTGAGGTAGAACTCGGAGCTCAGTCCATCATCTACGAACTCACAAACTGTGCTTACATGGTGATTTTTTTTTTTTTTTAAATCAGATATCGAAATTGAGAGACTACTCATGGTGTACTTTGTTGTCAGTTTCCTTTGGGTTTCAGCGTGGCAGGATGTGTTAGAGTGGGACACGCTCTGGGAGCTGGAAAGTCCCAGCTGGCCAAGTTGTCTACAAAACTGACGATATTCTGCGCAGGTTAGTTTGACTGCAAACGCCGCTTCTTCCGTTTCTGAATTGCTTGCACCAACCGGTCTCTATACCAGAAGTGCTACATTGCTCTCTTAAGTCTGACCAATTTTCCTGCTTTCTGTCAGGATGAAACATGCTTGCCGGATTTAGTTTCAATGGGATGCACTGGTGGCGGGTATGGATATTTTCTTTGTCAGACATCATATGAAATACTACTGCAAAAACTACATTCGAAAGATTTGACTTCTCAAAATATGCTTGTTCTTTGTCTGCAAAGATATTTTTCTTCCAGGGCAATTTTTGCCTGCCCTCCCTTGCTTCAAGCATTGGTGAACTTGAAAATCTTTGCTTTGCTTCGATTAAGGGTGTGCTGACTGCACTAATGCACTAACCAATTATCGAAGTCAGCACAGTTTTCTACATACTGTGTCCAAAAAAAACCGTAATATTTTCCTTATATTCACACAGATTAACAGTGGCTTTAAAACGTCACTTTTTTTGAAGGGAAGCTTTGTTTACTTGTTTTCAGAAACTTTACCAAGACAAAATGTCCGTCTCTATTTGCAGATAATTTTGCTAAAATTAACTAACATAGTCCTCTTGTCGTGGCTTTTTTTCTCATTTCTTTAAGCTGGTTTTACGCAGTGTAACCTCGAGAGGGTGGCGATGACTTGTATTTTATTCCGATGACGCGAAAAAGAATTGAACTTTTCACCCTTGTCCACAGCATCAGTCTCCGTATGCTTGGTGGTCATCATCGGCAGCTTGAGGCATCACATTGCCTCACTCTTCACGTCAGACGAGTGAGTATACTCATCTTATTGAATACAAAAACTCTTGGCCACACGCCCACAGCCTGCATTGTAATATGTTGACCTTGGCTTACTTATTCTTGTAAATATTTAACTTGTTCTTGCAATTTGCAACTGTTCTCGCATGTGTTTGGCTCATTTACATTGATTGAGGGATATTTAGTCACACTCTATTCAGGCATTGCCCCACCTGAGCTTGACTTTCAAAATAAATGTAGAGTATATAGAGAGAGTGTAGAGCAGGGGTGGCCAACCCGCGGCTCGCGAGCCGCGTGCGGCTCTTTGGCTGGTTCCATGCGGCTCCCGGGCTTTCACACGACAATTGTCGAAAAAGCCTCAGCGATGGCGCTGCCATTCAAACAACAGTGCTTAATGCACAGAACGTGCTACGTCAGCCTATCATCAATCCCGTTACTTGACAACCAATCAGATGACTGAATCACCGCTTGTGCGCAGACAACGGCCAAAAGTACTAAGTGCTAAGCTAGTCAGCGAATTACCTCTGTTTTTAGGGCACGGGTGCCCAATACGTCAATCGCAATCAACCAAGAGCCAGCAGACTGGTCCCAAGTCGACCGCGAGCGGTAGGAGGAGGAAATGGGGGCCGGGGGGAGATTTGTGTATTTGTGTCTTAAGGTTTTATTTATGTTCGGGTGCTCCGACTGTTGCTTGTCATGGCGTGCATGCATATGTGCTCGAGTGCATGGTCGTGTGTTTGTGTGTGTGTGTGTGTGTGTGGCTCTTTGCAGTTACACAGTAAAAAAAAAAAAGGCTCTTAGTCTCTCACTGGTTGGCCACCCCTGGTGTAGAGTATCAGTCATTGTCATCATCTTTATTTCTAACGTTATAAATATTCTGCATGTCTTGCTGCAAATGTCCTTGTGTTTCTGACAGACAAATACAGCTAAAGGTTGCTGAGGTTCTGACGCTCTGCATTCCGTTCATGCTGATGGATTCCATTGCAGTAGGCCTGTTTAATGTACATAATTGTTACATCATGACACAGCAACACCGTTCAGTGTGTTTTTACAGGTGGCCGCAGGAGGGATTATCAGAGGCATAGGGAAGCAGAAAGTCGGAGCCCTCTGCACCATTTTAGGTTATTATGGGGTGTGTCTACCTGTCGGAGTGCCACTGATGTTTTCAGCCAAATTAGGAATCAAGGGTATGTCCTTTTGACGTGTTAGATTATGTTGACAATCCTCACTGTCTTTGGTAACTTGTTGTTTGCAGGTCTGTGGACGGGTTTCTGTTCCTGTATGTTTCTGCAGAGCTTCATCCTGGTTGTCTACTTGGCAAGGATAAACTGGGAGCAAGTCACGCTTGAGGTATTGCTTCAATTGTATGCTGATATTTATGCACAGCGGTGCTTTGAGATACCAGTTAAATTCGTTCCGTGACAACGCTCGTAACTCAAACCAGCGGTATCTCAAATCATCTAGGATAGGAGGATGACAAAAAAAAAAAAGTGAGCTACAAAGCTACTTTCTGAACTCTGTTGTTTCAGACTTGAGGCAATGATAAATATGAAAATTTCAGAGGCGTGTCAGTTCCATCACAGTATGAAAATTGGTTAGGCTTCAATTAAAGAGTTTTATTTACCTTAAAGCACTTGACACACCAAACCTACTACTTCCCACTTCATGGTAACCACATGACTGGAACGCTTAACCCATTTAATCCCACCGGTCACATTTGTGAAGAACAACAATGATTTAATTTACAGGGCTCTAAATTTTTTTATTGCTGATTACTTAAAAGGGCTACCAATGACACCTGATTTTGACTTTTAAATGTGGGATTAAATGGGTTAATGTAAATGAGCTTCAAGTCGCTCGATGTCATAAAACCTGTGATCAATCTACAAAAATTATGTGAACCTATCTATTTTTGTCACCTTCACCCAGTGCAAATAATAGGCAGATCGGGCCCAATATTTAGAATTTTATTAGCGTAACGTCTCCCTCTCCGCAGGCACCTACTGAATACCTAAAATACAATATATTGCTGCGATCCTTGCAATAATTTCAGTGTTTGACCCATGGTAAAGTCCCACATCTCCCACACACATAAAAAAACATACCTGATGTTCTTTTGACACTTGCCACCGGCGAATATTCTCCGGTTACAGGAAGTCACGCACATAATTGTTACTCCATGAGAGCGCTTGGGGAATAAGGTGGATTTTGCACCTCAAGGCACCGCCAGTCATCCTCTTCTTTGTTCTATTATGATTATTGTTGTTATAATAATTATTAATTAATTTATTTTTTGTTTCCCAGGCTCAGATGAGAGCTGGTGTTAGCAGGAGTCCAGGTAAGATGAAACCCCCCCCCCCCCCAGCTTTTGATATCTATCAATAAAACATGAAGCAGGTCAAATCCAAAGCAAAGAAAAGCATCCCCAAAAGAAACACAAACATGTCTTAAAAGATGAGGGATGAATGTGTCGCTGATGGTGTAGTTGTACACTCGCCTGACTTGTATGCGGGCAGCATACGATTGCTTCCCACTCAGTGACGGTGTGGGTGTGAATGGTTGCTCATCTCTATATGTGCCCTGTGACTGACTGGCGACCAGTTCAGAGTGCAGTCCGCCCTCTGCCCGACATCAGCTGGGATAGGCTGCAACACCCCTCAGCGAGCCTGGAGAGGATAAGCAGTGTTGAAAATGGATGGATGGATGTGTGGATGGATTACAGATAACAGAAGTAAAGCAACCATAACAGATATCGTTTTTGACTGAGTTATTGCTCCTCCCCGACAGTAGACCCACAGCATCAAAGCGAAGCACTCGAGCTGTTGGCCCCCGAGGATAAAGAAGAGGAGGAGGTGGCAGAGGTGATGAACGCTGCAGACCAAAGGAACTTAATCTTGCGTCGAGGCCTTCTTGCGTCTCTCATGATCTTCATTCTGGTTGCGGGGATTGTGGTCAACCAGCTGTTGACTAAACACCTGCTCACATGATCAATTTGTCAGTACGGGGCTCCTATGAAGTCCGTCGGGTTGTGACAAGGCCCTAAGGGCCCATGAGTGAGGTGTGGATGATAAAAGATGTATAAACGCCCAGGAATACAGTCGGTCATTTTGAATTTGGAATCAATTTAAATTGTGATTTTCAAATTCGAATACGAGAAACGTCCCAAACTCAAAGTTTGGACACGGTCCACACAAATTCAATGCATATGATATAGATTGATATGCCACAAAGGCATATGTTGATTTGTTACGCTATAAATGATACAAAAGTGATATCGGTCTTCTAATATGGATTGCAACCATATTCACATGATGCTTGACAATGCATTATGATGGCTTGATTAATTTAAGTGATGCTTTACTATAAATGCTTTACATATTTTCACAGCAACTGCTCCAAATACATGATTTAATGTGTTTTATGCCCATGTTCGTGTTATTCTCACGAATATGACATGTTCAGGTTGTGCGTGTTGGGCCTGTCGTTACATGTGAGAAGCTGAGGTAGTGATATGTATGTATTTGAAAAAGATGTGCTGATTGTAAAGAAGGGTTATAATGGAAGCCTGAAGGTACAAATAATGGAACAGATTTAAACAAGCGACATTACATCGCTGGAATTTTCCAGAAAACCAGAGGTTATAAAAATGCAGCTGCCTGTTGACAAAGTGCTTTCTCGATGCAGCTTCTGCTCTGTAAAATGCGATATGATGAAGACTCGACATGAAGAATCCTTCCGTTCTGATTCTGTGCAAGGGCAAATTTGAAAGGATTAATTCGACTTAATTTGGGTTTGACCAAATTCTCGCGACGATAAAATAATCTAAGAAAACACATCATTATTCGCATTCGAGAGAGAGCCCTTTGTGTGTCCAGTTTCTTCGTACTTTTTAGGACCGATCTTATCTCTAATTGGTTGTGGGTCGACGCAGAATTCACTCAATTTGCACATTCGTTGGCCGTGATTAAAATATGCTAAATGGACGTAATTTTTAAATGGGGAGGGGGCGGGGGGTACGTGTACGGGTACGTGCCCCCCGCCCCGCAATTCACCAAGATAATCATCAGAATGACAAATATAATGCAATAAACTGCTATGCAAAATGGATTCGTGCATTTGTCATGGCTCTGTTTAGTCGTTGCCAGGACATCATACAAGCACAACAGAATATGTATAGACGAAAATAATCATGCTCTTTTGTTGTGTGAAGAACAGGTGATTGGTTGTGGGTCGACGCAGAATTCACTCAATTTGCACATTCGTTGGCCGTGATTAAAATATGCTAAATGGACGGGCGGGGAGGTACGTGTACGGCTACGTGTACGTGTAAATTATCACCCCCCCCCCATTCACCAAGATAATCATCAAAATGATTTTTTAATTTAAAATGTTGGACAACTGACCGATTTGATGTTTGGAGCCACACTGGATTTACCATTTGAAGTTGTTTTACCAAGGCAGCAAGGAAACATCAGAGCACGGCTTGGCACTTACAAGCTACGGTGTAAAAAGGCAAACAAGCCTGAGGAAAAAGTTAAACACAAAATTACCAAGAATTACAAAGCCATCAAAATGAAGTCTCAAAAAAAAAAAAAAAATTGTCCAAGATACATAAGAGTACTCCAACAGAACCTGACACAATGAACTGACAAGGCCAAACAAACAAACACAAAAACAGGGAACTAAATCCCACAAATTGAAACCATAAGTTTATAATTTTTTTTAATGGATTCAGTTCTGCGATTTAAACACGAATCCTCCCACATTCCAAAAACATGCTTAGAATGTTTAATGGAACCCTCTAAATTGTCCCTATATATGAGCGTGAGCGCGAATGGTTGTTCGTCTATGTGTGCCCTGCGATTGGTTGGCAACCAGTTCAGGGTGTACCCTGCCTCCTGCCGGAAGACAGATGGGAAAGGCTACGGCACGCCCGCGACCCTTGTGGGGATAAGCGGATTTCGATTTATTGTCACCTGTGTGGCATGACTCCTCTCCAACTGTAAATCATGCCTTGTCCCAGAACTCTATGCTTTTGAGCTCTTATACACTCAACTAAACTAATGCTAGTCAAGAAGCACATGTGAAATGAAAGACGACTTCTTTCCACCTTTGTTGGATGATATCGTCAGGCCAACAAAACAGAAAAGGGTGCTTCCTTTCAATCACAGGAAAGGACTTTTCCTGACGTTGGCGAATATTGCTGATGTAAGACTTGACCGGCAAAATATTGGCTTAATAATACAATGAAAAAGATAGACACCAATTGTGGCAACAAAAAAATAATAAAAATGGAGATTTGACTTTCCACAGAGGCACGAAGGAGTAACCTTTGATAAAGGTGGTTTAAAGCTTACACTTTTGTAGAATTCGAACAATCCTGTCCTCCGAGTACTTCCAGGTCATCTGAACCGAATAATAAAAGAAAAGGCACAAACGAGAATTCGTAGAGGCCCCTAGTCTTGATTTGTACTGCCCTAAAACAAAAAATAAATAAAGAAAAGAAGTGAAGCCATTTTTAACTACCACGCCATGTTGAGGATCTGGTGGGGCACTGGCAGCAGTTGCCCTTAATGTTGATCACGTGGTCATGTGATTCATAGTTTTATGAATCACATGACCACATGATCAACAGCACGTGCTATTGCCCGAGTCCGTTTTAGTCAGATTACTTTTGGGAAATGGGACCACCGGCAGGGGTACAAGGAAGTACACGCAGGTGCCTGCGACCAGAATGGAGAGGGCGGCCAACAGAGCGAGGCCTCGCCTCAGCAGCAGCTGGCCCAGAGAGAGCCGGTTGGCGTTCGCCTGCTGCTGTGTGGCAGTGTTGCCCTCGCTTATGTCAGCCTGGCACTCTTCCTGCACAGCTGGGCTCATTAAGGCCAAGTGGGTGCTCTTCTGGCCGCGCTTCATAGCCTGGAAAAACAAAGACAAAAATCAAAACAACACTAATGTAAACTAGAGAATGGAATTGCTGAAGGAATTGCGTTTGAATCCTGGAGAGCTGACATTGAAAATGTACGACAGTAAGGGGCAACATTCACAATGATGCGTGGGTTGATGTTTCATGATGAAGTGAGCGAGTCATTTCGTTTTGCATTCACCTCCTCTGTCATTGTCTTCCAGTCCAGTTTAAAGATGACGATAATGTAAATGATGGACTGCAAGATTAGGCAAATCATAATCCCCAGCCAGAAACCTTTGAACAAAAAATACAAAATAATACATCAGTCAGTTTTTAGGCAGTCTCTTAGGTAATGTCTATGTATAGTAATTTCCCTTCTATCTATCTACATAACACCCCCGCAAAAAATGATGTCCCCGATTTATCTTATTGAAATACAATACAACACATTCTGATTTATTTAGCGCTTTCACAACAGCTGCAGCTGCAATAAAGCGCTGAACAAAACAGTTCACAAAGTAAAATAATAAACAACACACGGACAGTCGTGCAATCCTAACCACTTTTCCCTCGTACGCTTTGTTGTTTTCTCCTTATGCTCCTTAAAGGCATGTTTTTATAGTACGTAAGGCACTTAATTTTTATTTTAAAAAGTATTTGAACTAACTTTTAAAATAATACATTTTAACACCTGAAATATATTGAGACACAAAAATATCCAATCATAATTAAATTTTTAAAATACCACCTCAACATAGAGAGAGAGTACCACTGCCTCTTGGTGTTTATAGCAAACAAACACAATTTTTGAGTTCATCCAAGCTGTCTTCGGGCAGTAGGCGGGGGACACCCTGGACTGGTTGCCAACCAATTGCAGGACACACATAGACGAACAACCATTCAAACTCACAATCACACTTTTGGACAATTCAGAGTGTTCCATTAGCCTGCCATGCATGTTTTTGGAACGTGGGAGGAAACCGGAGTACCCGGAAGAAAAACACAGGCACGGGGAAAACATGTAAACTTCACACAGAAATGCCCGAGCCGGAATCGCACCCTGCAGCTCTACGCCGTGAGGCCGACGTGCTAACCAGTCGACCAACGTGCCACCCGCTATCAATAATCATGCTAAAAAATGCACATTATACAACTAACCTAATATGCTTTCTGTACGTGTAAAAAACAAGATTTAAGAGGACGACATTCAAATATTTCCAAGAAAAAGTAGGCGGTGTTTAAATACTTCCTTTTGCCTCTATCTAGTGGTAGAAATTGAAATTACACTCAACATAAATAAGAGTTTGACCAAAATACAGTTAACTGGACAAAAAAAAAAAATCTGTGAAATAACGGAACTGCAAACCTGGAACGCACGATGGAGTGAGTTTACTGTCATTGTGTTTTGGATCGTGAAAGCTGAGCGACAAGTTCAATGATGTCTCAGGGACAAATAAGAAAGCACAAGGAAGCAACAATATTGCAAATAAAAAGAAACAGAAACAACTCCTGGGACCTGCTTGTGGAACCTGAAGATCAGTCAGGGTAAAGCAACAAAACAACAATTGTTCATACCTGGTTGGGAATCCATAAGATAAAAAAAGAGCAAGAAGCACCTACAAGAAGAAGACATGTCAGAATGCAACCCACCTAAAATCCTGAGCTTTACCACAAACATGAGCGTCACACTGAGCGTAAGTCCGACCCCGTAGTAGCCGATGAAGTTAGCCACAGCCGGAATCTTCTGCTTTCCTGTCCCCAGAAAGATGCCCGTGCACACACACTAGCGGAATGGAAAAAAATAAAACAGGCATTTACAAATTTTTATGGATTCGATAAATGATAAATGAACGCATGCATGCAAGACTCACCACGAGGCCATCAAAGAACTGAACGAAGACGTAAGCGTTCATCACAACCGACACCAGATTGACGATCTTCCTGGAATTATATATACAGATTTGTTTGTAAAACCATACACAGATTCATCAACAAAACTCTTGGATCGCCATGTTTTCGTTGCCTTTTTTCTCATTCTCAAGAGTGACTGCTCCTGACCACAATTGATGACTGTACAAGACATCAGTGCAAATGACAGTCAATCAAATTAAATTTAGAAAAAAAGTGACGTTTTATAGAAAAAAAAAGTTGCAATCTCAAGACAACGTAGAAGACAATGACATATTTATTTCGAGAAAAACAGTCCGAATTTTGCAATGTCAGACTCATGTTTTGAGACGAAGGTTGTCATTTTACTCAATTAAATTGTAGTTTGTCGGTATTCAAATTCAGATTTTTTTTAATTTTATTTAATAAGGCGCCAACAGAAGTGAAGTCCAGGTTTTTCCTCTCCCTTTGATTAAGGTCCTTTAAACAATTTAAAATCTTTTTTCCTTCAGTTATTTTAGAAACCTACTTTTATTTCTTGTAAATGTTGAAATAATATTCAAGTTTTCTGTTCATATACATATATATAAATGATGTTAATGAACATTATGGTAATTCTTGTAAGATATTTTTTTCTGATTTGTTTCAGAATGTCGTTACAAACTGTTGCGTTTGTAAATGCTTGCAGGTGTTGTGTCTTTGCTTGGGTGATGCATGTTGAGTTGCCTTATGTATGAAATATGCTATAAAAAATAAATCCGCCTTGCCTTGCCTATTGTGGCCACAGTTTGACCTCCAAAGAGATTAGTTTGACTTCACTTTTTTCTATGTTTTTTTTTTCTTCAATTCAACAAATCAGAAGTGCCCAGGAGCCCTGCAAGGTTTTGTTTTCAATTTTGGATGTTACCCAATGCACGCAGTAGTGTCCACTCACTGATCGGAGGTGAAGATGAAGCCAATCACTGATTTAGTCAAGCCAAGCACGGTACCTTCAACAACTGTAAATACACCTGAAGACAACACAAACACACACTCTGATCTACGAAAGAGTATTGGTAGAAACAAAAACACTGTATACATTGCGACAAAAAAAGCACCATTGTTTTAAGAGTGAATTTGTCCTTTCGTGAGAAAGCTTGATTTTTTTATGAGTGTATTTTTTTTTAAGGAAAAGTCTTATGCACAACAGTATTTTCAAGAAAAAAAAGTCTGCCTTCCAAAAATGAATTCATTTTTATGATAAAAAAAACTTGTAACCTCATGAGAATAAAAAGGACAACCAATATATTTTTTATAACATTTAATAGGGAAAAAAATGAGGGCTTGGGGGTTCCAGAAACAAAGTACCAAGCTTACAAAAAGTGCATTGTTTTTATTATTTATTTAATTTTTAAAAAAAGAAAAGTGAAAAGGGCTTCTAGTTATATTGGAAAAAGGGGTTGTTTGGTAGAATAAAAATGTTTTTGGTGCTGAAACATTTTGCAAGAACAGAATAGTATTTTCCCCCAAAAATGAAAGAAGTGAAAAGGTTTCCAAGAAAAAAAAAAAAAAACGCATCTTCTGTGTAAAATGCATTTATTTGTTTATTTTAGGAAGAAAATTTCTCTGTGGAAATAAATTATATTTTTAGTGATGAGAAAGTTATAAAAAGAAATGTTTTCCAAGTTAAAAGTAAATGGGGTGGGGGGTACTTTTTGTGAGGAAAAAGTCTCAAGCTTAAACTAAAGTCTTCAGCGACATTGCTCTTGAGATTAAGTCAGCCGCTTACAACATTGTTTCTCTTAAGAGGAAAATATATATATTTTTTCGAAGTCAATTTGTAGAAATATGAAAGCTCAAAATTACCGGCGAGGCTCAGGGCCACCTTGCAGGTGAGGATGGCCCTGCCCATGTCTCCGGCACCGAGGGCATTACCCACTCGAGCGCAGGCCGCCGCCTGTATTCCAAAAGGCAACTTTAAAAAAAACAAAAACGTCAAATTAGTTATGAACTTAAGTATCCAAAACAAATGTGTTGGTTTACCACAAAACAATGTAGTACATTACCATGTAGGCGAGTGCAGAAATCATCATCACTGCATGCTGGGTGGCCAGCTCATCTTCACCCAACATCCCTGAATGGTAAAATGACATTGTTATGATAAAACTGCACCATCACACAGGTACTGTAGGTAAGCAGGTTGTTCATTTGACTAGTAGCTACTTAAAAGTAGATACGTTAGGTATGTAGGTAGCAAAGATAGATATGTAGCTCCCAAAAATAGCTATATCGCTAGCTAGCTACAGTATGTACGTAAGTTGCTAATTCAGGTAGGTACGTAATTACCCGCAAAGAATCCCCCCAACTCAAAGAGCCACCACTCGAAACATTTCATGAGCATGCTTGGAACAGCCAGCCTCATGTAGGAGCCCCATTCCTGCAGGGATTCCATTGACCAACCTGTAGGAGAAACCTGAGGCTTACTGAGGTCGACATCCAGCAAATGGGGGCAAGCAAACAAATAAACGCGTGTAGGCGGGCTCACCCGGTCATCAAAGACTCACCTCCCCATGTTGAGACGTGCAGCTTCTTCCAGCGAATGTAAGCAAACAACAGAGCACAGATGCTCATTTGAGAGAGTGTGTTGGCAGCTGCGGATCCACTAGGGGGCGTACGCACCCAGACAGACAAACAAGACACGCACAATACTGTATAGTGCAGTGGTTCTTAACCTTGATGGAGGTACTGAACCCAACCAGTTCAAAATGCACATTCACCGAACCCTTCAGTAGTGAAAAATAAAGATATGATTTTTTTTTTTACAAATTCAAGATATAAAAAAACAGAAACAAATAAAAAAAAAAGTTTAAACTGTGCACAAAGTGAACTAAATTTCCCACAGCACTGGAATGTGATCATCTGCAGCCAGTGATGGCCAAGCGGGCGTCATAACTAATTGACATATTGAGTCGGGTGTCTTCACCTCCATTGGAGAGGCTCCGTCGAAGCCCTGAGACCGATTCACCGAACCCCTAGGGTTCGATCGAACCCAGGTTAAGAACCACTGCTATAGTGTGTACGATATTATGGCTTGACTTCAACTAAAATGGACTCACGTCACTCCTAGATCGAGCCAATGTAAGAACACATAGTTCATCATCAGGTTGGCAACATTTGCCATGGCTGCAGTGTACATCTGTGGAAGTATTATACCCTAAAACACACACACGCACACACACACACACACACACACACACACACACACGCACACACCCACACACACACACACACACACACACACACACACACACACACACACACACACAAACACTAGCTGTGCCTTGCCTCGGGGGGTTGATTTTAAAAATACAATAAAAAGTTTATTATAATAACAATAATAATAATAATAATAATAATAATGTCTTCAATTAACATATCAACAATGATTCAGAGGGTTTCGAGCGTGCTGTTATATTTATGAAAGAAATATGATGGCATCCACCACACATACCATTGTGGTACAGAATCTGTCGGCCCGCACTTTGATCAAATTCACCAAAATCCTCATCACACCACATCACAACTTAGATCCACTTCCAGCAGGCGTAACATTTAATTTACTTGAAGCCACCATTGTCATGTGAACCGAAGGCATGTAAAAGAAATGGCCTCGGTCCACTGGAACACCCAGCATGGCGCAGCGCCATCTGCTAAATTCCCAAACACACTAAACAAGGTTTGCATCACAACGAAAATCAAGATGTGCACGTTTTTCCGCCAGAGCGCACGTGCATGTCTATTAAAATAGAACCCTAATTATACCACCAAATTTTGATTGGATGACACAAAAACATTTCAAATGCATTCGACAACATTACCCTTAAAAAATAAGTTATGATTTTGAGAAAATGAACCCCTTGCGTGGGTGTACCTGCACATATGCCAAAGACTCTCCATAACTGCTACTGCTACTAACAACCCACACTATATTTAACGTCTCCCTGATATACAAAGCTGGGCGGTAGTCGAGTGGTTAGCACGTCGACTTCACAGTGCAGACAAACCGGGTTCAATTCCAGCTCCGGCCTTCCTGTGTGGAGTTTGCATGTTCTCCCTGTGCTTGCGTGGATTTTCTCCGGGTGCTCCGGTTTCCTCCCACATTCCAAAAACATGCATGGCAGGCTGATTGAACAATCAAAATTGCCCCTAGGTGTGAGTGTGGGCGCGAATGGTTGTTCGTTTCTGTGTGCCCTGCAATTGACTGGCATCTGATTCAGGATGTCCCCCGCCTACTGCCCGAAAACAGCTGGGATAGGCTCCAGCACCCCCATGACCCGAGTGAGGATCAAGCGGTTCGGAAAATGAATGACTGAATGAATGAATCTCTCAGCTCAGATGTACTGTAACTTTAACAATGTTCCTTAACAACAATGGACTATTTTTCCATTAAATTTAAAGCCATCTTGGGGCATGTTAAGATTTTTTTAAAAACCCACAAAAAAAAACACAATTAGGTGAGTTTTTCTGCGAATGTTTTCAGCCAGATCAAAAAAAACCCTAGGTGAATTTGTGAAGAGGAAACCGCAAATATACAGGGATTACTGGGTGTATTGTTATTCATGAATTTTTAAAAGGTATTTAACAAAAACAAAAACAAAACATGGCAAAAATGTAAAGCACTTTATTAGTTCTCGATTAAGACGTCAAATTATAGTTAATTGCATTCGTGAACAGAAACATGCTATGCTCAATATAGTTGTGACTTCATAGAGAAGCCCAGTGAGCCGGCTCAAATATGGCCATAAATCGTGAATGCGCCTCGAAATTCCTCCTGTTCAAAATGATAAAATGCAGAGACCTCACCGAAATCAAAAGAGTCTGCATCAAAGCACTCCACAGTACAGGTTGGTCTCTTCTCATTTTTAATGACAGGGGGTCTAGTAAATTTGGCAAGCATGGTTATGTTTGCGCAAAATTTCAACAGGCTTATGGTATGCCATGATCACGATCATACCCCAAAATAAGAAACACGGCACATACAAGAAACGCACGTCGCACTTAACCATAAATTCCTACAGTTCCTTTAATGTTGCTAGAGGCCTCCTTTTGGCGTCCTCCCTGACCTGTTTTCTTCTCGACCTTTCATAAATTTTTCAGGGATGTCCAATTACTGTTGAGACACATTCTACTTGCTGACGACGTTCCTAATTTGATCTATTAGGTCGCTTTCGTGGCTTTTGTGTGGCTGTGTTTATAGAGGGCCGTGGGCGAGTAAATGTCAGGAAAATGACAGAATTCCACCTTATTTGGGGTTAATCAGTCTAAATGCTATTCCTGGAATCTGACAGTCACACCCCGTTACGGACACGCACAGAGATTCCAGAGACAGGCAGGCAAGGGAGACATGTCACGTTGACTGGGGTGCGCAAACCTGAGAAATTCAGGATTGATACTTTGCTCATAGGCACCCTACGAATTTATTGTGTACTGTGCCCAAGTCCAGTAATTTTTCACCCGAATGAAAAATTTTGACATGATTTATCTTGTTCTCATCAGGCTTCACATTCCACTGTCATACATCACAACAACCTGGCATTTCGAAAGGAGCGTTTGACTTTTTAGATCGAATGTTAGAAATTTTTTTTAAATCAACTTAAACCATGTGGGATTTTTCTCCGCCAAAACATGGCGCTTTTCTATTTTTATAACTAAGTAAAGAGCAATGTGG
The DNA here is from genome assembly GCA_901007745.1 of Hippocampus kuda. Lineage (NCBI taxonomy): Eukaryota > Metazoa > Chordata > Actinopteri > Syngnathiformes > Syngnathidae > Hippocampus > Hippocampus kuda. The sequence goes on along the minus strand of CAAKHF010019619.1, from coordinate 46,794 downwards.
AACGGCGGCCGATCTTCACAAATTCTCTGCATAAATACACCTTTAAAGTGGTCATGCATGGCATTTAGACTTAAGCATATCTCACAGGACCTCATCGAAGAGGATTAACTCCAAAAATGAGATTTGCTTTTTGGTGGCAAAGTGGTAAAATCCGATAATGACCATCGATCTGAAAATCATACACTCTCCTGGCTGCTCCATACAATATGGTTTAAGCCAATTATTCCCAACCAGTGTTTCGGGTTACATTTAGTGTGCCGCGGGAACTTATCAAATTTCACTTAATTGGCGGGACAATTATTTATTCATACAATGTATCTTTGGCTATCTATCGATGCCAGCAACTTATCGTTACAGAAAGAACAAATAAATGATCATCTATGAGATGGCGAAAAGTATGAAATTGACATATGTCCCCTCTTTGTTTGGTGGTGTGCTGTCCGATTTTTCAAACTTAAAAAAAATGTACCTGCGCTCAATAAAGGTTGGTAATCACTGGTTTAAGCGACAGTAAGTCAACCGTAATAATAAAAGGAACGGCATGTACAGCAGAGCAATGAAAAAAAAAAAGCACTACTTCTTTATATCACCGTGTCAGCAAATGGTGAGTACAAGGGGTCCCGGTCTACAGTGGGCCACGAACAAGTTTGCAAAGCGGCGTAATGGTTTTACATTGGATAGCTTGATATTCATGGCCGACAAGTGTTTTTCCTCCTGTAATTATGACTTCACTACTGTGTTAGTGTGTCGTTAGTGATAGATTGTGGCACATTCTGACTTGGGGCATGTCCCCACCATAGAAGGACCCCCTGTGCACAAGTTATTGGATTCCACTCTTAATATAGGGCATAGAATGTTTTATTGACATTGTGTTTATATTTATATATACTTGTACCTGTACAATGTACTTGTTAAACACTGTGCCTGACCACCATGCTGTGTATTTGAAGAAATTACGTTAATTTCACATTCCCTCACTTAAAAGGCATTTTATTTACATGTCCATGCATTTTAAAATGTTGAGAAGTGAACTGAGAAGGCAAAATTGATGTCAGCTATATTTGGGATGTATGGGGTGAGCTGTGTGTGTGTGGGAGGGGATAACATCAGCCGTTTAAATTGTAACACCTGTCAGAAGTATCCCTGTGGGGGCTCTGGGATTATTTAAAAGTGCTGAAAATAAAAATCCACTGCTCAGGGAAACGATACGATACCCTTATTAGAAGTGGACCTGCCATGCATGTTTGTAATTTACAAGTGAAGTGAGAGCACACCACACGGGTGACTGCCACCAAGGGGAGGGGGCAGGCAGCTTGGTTGGGGGGAAGGGGGAGGGGGGGTCAAACCCCTACAGAGCTGTGGAGCATCACAGCTGGTGTGCAGCTTAGGTCCACTTTTCAGCATCTATGATTCAAAGTGTTTATTGTCATGTGAACAGTTGGGGAAACATGTTCCCTGTGCGCAATAAATTCTTACTGTGCCATCCACATAGGCGCCAAAATAAAGAGCTTTCAAGAGATAAGAAGATGCAAAACACAAGATCATTTCTATGATAATAGATTTGCCTGAGCCATCCAAAGCTCTCCACACAGGTAATTCTCAACCACTGCACTGTAACAAATCCTCCCGTGCACTGCAAAAAAAATTATAATTTTCACCCAATTTGTCGGAAAATTATTCAGATCTATTAAGTCTTTCTTCAATTCCTTTTAGTATATCAGCTTTGTGTACAACTTAATGTACATTGAGTAAGTGCAACTACGAGTAAAAACAAGAATATATTTCAGTTAATATACTTTTCTGCAACATTTTTGTTTGGTGGTGTAACTTGAAAATGTTCGAATGTAAAATCTGTGACTGAGCTCACCAAAGGTTGGGAAACAACCACTAGACTCATCAGGTGTGCAGCAAAAAATGGTCAAAAGTCACACCATTGGTTCGGAAAGAATTCATTTACATCATATAGTTGATCTTTTTTTCCCCCCTCTCTCGATTTACGCCGGCGACTTATCGTGACAGGCAGAAGAGTTAAATATTCTCCACTAGATGATGATGTACAAAATAAACCTGTGTATCCACTTTTTGCGACATATTTCTTTTCCGGTGTGCCATAAGACCGTTTTTCTAGTGTAAAATATGTGCACTGGCTCAATAAAGGTTGGGAAACAGTGCTCAACGCAACCACCAGCACCATCATCATCATCACCGCCACGACCCCCATCATCATCGTCATCATCATCATCACACACCCTCACCACCTTGTAGGTCGACGCAACAAGCAAACAACTCAAATCCTTTCTTCTAAACGCGTTATATTATTACAAGCAAAGGTGGGGATAAGCATGTGTTGTCATGGGTGTGTGGAAAGAGACTCGCCTACTTACTTGGCCGCGGTCAGTGTGACAGCATGCCGGGGCAGGAGTGCTGAGATGAGGGGGGGAAAGAGAGAGAGAGAGAGAGAGAGAAAAAGGCGAGCGCAAAAGAGGCAGATCGTCGATCAATCCATCAGGGAGGCTCGGAGGAGTCCGCGCACGCAGCTACGAATCACGGGCGAGTGTTTTTTGAGAAGCTCCGATGCGATCATCTCCGCTTGGAATCACCGCCGCGGTTCATCGTCTAGCTTCCGTGTCCCGGCGCGTTTGCCAACTAGACCCTGCGCACGCGCACGCACACACGCGCGCGCGCGCAACAACACACACACACACACACACACACACACACACACACACACACACACACACACACACACACACACACACACACACACACACACACAATAATAATCCGATTTTCGTCGCTGCTGGTTTAGATTCGGTACGCTTCTCGTGTCGATCGGCGGAGCGAGAAGCAGGAAACGCGGCGAACAAATCGGCGTGCGGTGGGTGACCTACTTCCGAAGTGGCACAGTGGAGATGATATTCATGCGCTAGCGGCTGCGTGCATGCGCCGGGACATCTCTCCCCCGTCTTTCCAACGCCTAATCACTCCCACTATGCACTCACCACCAACCACACTTATGCCCAAAGAACACCCGTTTTGTAGTGGGGCCGTGCATGCACACCATTACTCATGGGAATCCAACATGTGAAAGCTCCGAGTCAAGCATTCGCAACGAAATGCTTTGGAGGAGGAAATACTGTATGTTTGAATGCTGATAATCAAGCATATTAACTGATGACCCCGTGTCATGAAAAATACGCGAACACTGTCAAAGCATTGGCTTCGCACATCAACATACTGTATGTAAATGGTTAAAGGAGTAAATTGTGTATGTTATTAGGTGATGACTAAGAGTCAAACATTCAGGATGATGCTTTCTTGCAGAATATGACAAAGTCAAGAATTCAAAGTAATAATATCGCGGGATATTACGAGACTGCTTGCACCGTTTTTTGTGACAAGTAAATGCAAAGAGTCAAGTAGGAAGATAATAGGTAATAATAACTAAGAGTCAAGCATTGAGCAAGATAATTTTGTGCGAACAATGTGACATGAATGCTGAGTCAACCATTCAAAATATTTTTAAAAAATAAATGCGCCATTGATACTGTGCCGAATGCTGACTGACTCAAATAATAATACTGGGTATCAAAAATATGATCTGAATGCTGATGTCAAGTATTTGCACCACTGCTGAGAGATTCAAACATTAACACAAAAAAGGCGCGGTCATTCTCCGAACCATTAATCCTCACGAGGGTTATGGGCATGTTAAAGAAGTGACACAAAATATTTGAATGCTGAGAGTCAGTCCACAATTTCTTAAACTAAGATTACCAGTAGGCAAAAATATAATAAAAATGTTGAGAGTAACACATCCCCCCCGCTGCCTTTTCTCAAATACATGACGTGAACGCTGAAAGTCAAGCTTTTAAAGGAATGATCCTGGGTCACAGATAGTCACGAATTCTTCAGCACATCAACAATATTTGAATGCTGAGTCAATTATTCAAAGTTATGATACAGTACTCCATGTAAATCTTGAGTCAAGCAGTCAAAGTACTGATACTGTGCAGATAGTGTGTCGGCTTCAACTCCATATATATTTTGTCTCACACAGTCTGTAGTATTGCAACAGGTGGAAAATCAAGAACAAAATGTAGGGCAAGTAGAAATCACAATTTTTTTCCATGATCACATTGTCACATGATCAGAAAAGTGGTGCTGTGGATTCACAAAGAGCTCATCTCATTACACAACGTGGACAAGAGCATTAAGGCATGTCACCTAATCAATAATGAATCACTCGGGAGTTCGACTCGATCCCTTTGTTTGAATGCGTTCACACACTTGGCCATTCTATCTCAGCATTGCTACAATGTGCTGGGATGCATTGAAGTATTCACATTTGCTTCCTCTGCTTTAACCTTTGAGTCTTTATGCTGGCCACTCGTGTCCACCTCATTTCCCTTTTTGTGAAACATTTAACATTGTTCATGCCAATATAAACAAATCTCCCTTTGCCTTGATTTTTAAAAATTTTGAAATGTAGCCCTTTGATTATATTGTTCATCTCAAATTGTACTTTTGGGCCAACTGAAACCCACTGAACTTCTTTTTATTATTATTTAGCGACTGATTCATACAGTTTGGGTTGAATGGGTTTCATTCAACACTCAAAACATTATTTTTCTATGTTCTACCAGATTCAACTATTTAACATATTTTTGGACAAGGGAGCAATTTCCTGGAATATTCCGAGTTTCTGAAAGAGGCTTTATCTGGCTCACGGCAATGTACAAAATGACACAATTTTGATTTTAAGATGAAAAATGGGCACAAACAAACTGACAAGGGTAAGAAAACTCGGGCTGGTTTGCGGAGCCCAGAGTTCAACGTAAACATGGTGAATCAGCATTTAGCTGTTATGCTGCACGTAAATGTAATACGCTGCCAACAGACGTTGTTAGAGTCCCAAGTGTAAATACTTTCAAATCCAGGTGGAAAAACTGTGCTTGTTTTCACATACCAATGTGTAAGGACTTTTAAAACATTTCTATGATCAATTTTTCCAAAATCTTGTTCTTGCGCTGCATGCTCTTTTAGTACTTTCAGCAAACTACTTTTTATTTCTTTACTTTGATTTTAAATGTAGTAAATTCTTCCTCGTGTGTTTTGTCTTTGGTTTGACATGTCTTAAATTATTTTGTTTTAATGTTCTCTTTTTAATTATGTGAAGTACATTGAGTTACCTTGTGAATGAAACGCGATGTACAGGTAAATAAAGCCGCCTTTTCTTGACCTTGCCTTGTCCAAAATTAAATAAATGTAAAAGGTGATGGGAAATTTCATGTATATAATAGCGATGGGCTGTATTTCGGTGATAGAGTATCTCGCGGTGTGTAAAAATAGCAATGGTGTCACAAATAACTGCAGCCCATGGGGACCCATTATATTAAATATGATTTTTTGATCACACATATAAATATGCAGTTGTGTTTTCAACTCAGTATTACTCTAAACTAATAGAAGGTTAGAAATATTTCTTGGAACTGCAACAGGATTGACATTCTATTAGTCACCTGACAGCCCATAAGACCACACGAGACAAAGGGGTATGTTTCACTCTGACTCTTGTGCACGACTCTGATGAGATTGAATGTGTTCGGAGCGGCAGAGTTGATTTCCGAAAACGCATCAAGATGGCCGTCACACAGCTCGCAACCCCAGCGCTTTGACCCCTCACCTCCTCCCGCAAATGCAACAATTGCAATTTGGCATCTTGTTTTCGGTTGTTAGTTCAGACACCATCAGCATAACAACATTCGCAAGACATTGTATAATGCTACAATGGCTGACAATCATTTAGAAAAAGGGAGCAAAATCCGTACTCTTCAGTCAGGCTGCTTTCAGTGCATACTGTTTGATTGATAGAGCATAGATATCGATAGATAGAGCCTTCATTCTGAGTGGCTGCCGTGTTGAAATGACACATGGCGCGTGACTTAATCCTAGCTGCATGTCTGATGTTTGTAACAAACCATTCTGTGTCAAAATCGCCCAAATATTAGAAATGAGTTAAGAGTAAAGAGAAAGAAAGGGCTCTGTGAAGCCCAACTTAGAGCAAGCAAATTTGGAGTTGCGATCGAGGATTAAATTAAACTCTTAACCAGTCACTGAAGCCCACGAGACAGTTTATTTACATTTTTATCTGCTGCCCACCGCGGTATACGAAGGCCATTTCTATGATGGAGAAGAGACGAAAATACTCACGTTTGCTTAGTGCTACAGAGCAGCTTGACGACAAGCAAATGGATTTAAAATTAGTCCAGAAGGATAAATGCTTCAGTAAAAGAATGGATGAATAGTTGAAAAAACACCCTGTGTTCTGCCATTCGAAAGTTTATGGCAGTAAATGATTTTAAATCAAAGGGTGATGTTGCGTTGTCATAAGTGTGTTGGTATCTTTTCAAAAAAGTGCTTTTGGACAACCTATAGTCAAGTCAAGTCAAGTCCAACTGTCAAATGTGCTGTACAGCACAGATGAAATTTCTTCCCTCTCAAGACAACAGAAAACAATAAAACTATAGTGTTGACAAATAACTATAAAAGTGCACTTCATTCACCAGTCACTATTACGATCAAATTGGTTGTTTCTTTTTTTAACTATTTCATGTTTCACAGCGGAATTACAATTAGTAATCCATTCCAACTTGGTTAAAAGGTAAACAAACATCAATTGCGGATTTGTGCTTCGAATTCAGACAGATTCGCGGCAAAGGGCGAAACGTACAAAATAAGTCTAAAATTAGCAAACGGTATTATCGTACACCTCGGTGTAATGAGGACAGGACACGTTGAAACGGTGTCAAAATCGGAATATCGCACAACTGTAGTATACAATCATATTTTGTTATCTATTTCATCTCCACTAAGCACAGGATGGAAGAGATGATGCAACACGGCAAAGGAAGCTTCATTATTCATGGAAACAAACGTATTTTCCCCTTAAAGGACTTGCGCTTTAAAGTGTGGCTCTTGTTTAACAAGCAGTATCGAAATGATGGGGCATAAGATGAGGTGAAATCTATGTGAGGTTTCCACGCATTCCTTCACATACCAAAATGATTTGTCATATTCAGCCGTTTGCAAAATAAGATCTTTTACGACACCACAGTGGTATCTTTTCCTCCATACAGTATTTGCAGGTGTGCAGTAGTCTAAAGGGATCAGCTGAAAACAAGAAGTGTAATCAATAATGTCAATAATTACCTCCAGGCTATTTGTAAACGTTGTAAATTATGATTATGTAACACAGCATCATAGCGCACGACCCAGTGATAATATCAGAAAATATGAGCGATGCCAGCTCTCTAATTAACAACCATACAGCAATTGTCGGATGATGACAGCCCAAAATAAACATAGTTCAGCGCTCGTTATTGGGCTCATTGAATTTATATCCTCTAATTGGCACACGATATCTAATAATCAGTCACATATTTAGATGATTGGATGTGTAAAATTGAAAAGGGAAAAAAAAGCCACAATGTGATCAGGTCAGCACGTCGTCCAAAAAAATCAAAGTTAATTGTGATAAAGCTGGCCGCCCTCATCAATACGAGCTTTACAGTACACAGTTAGCGGCTGTAAACCAACTGAGTGTGTCGAGGGTTAATGAGGCGTGGGCGACTGACTGCTGAGTGCTGACCTGCACTGTAATAACACACTGACCAGGACAATTACGGAGAGCACAACTAGAAGGTCTTATTAAGTTGTTAACAATACAGTGCATGCTCCAGCATCAAACTTGAGGCCAGCGGGCCAGACTTGGCCATTTAAATCATTTCAAGAAACCAGCTTGTCAAAAAAAATTAACTGACCTGACTATTCAAAACCAGTCATTCGTTGTAAAAAAAAAAAATGCTAATGAAATTCAGGGGCAAATATTTATCATGAGAGGAGAAAGAGAAGAGTTCCCGCACCGAGGTCAAACTGCCTCGCACTCAGTCTATAAACAAACACAGTAGAATTCAGCTTCTGGCAAGCAGATGCCATGGCGAGCCATATGCTTGCTTGTGAAACATCTCAACATTTGAAATGGCGTTAGGTGAATGATGAAAAAAAAAAAAAGTAAACACAACATCTGTTTCTTGTTGCTTTTTATAGCACAATAATTCACAGTTACACGTGTCTGCAATCTTCGTTTTCTGAAAATCAGACAAATCGGAAGTTCCTAAAAAGAAAAGATTTCAGTCCTTGTTTCATTTTAAATGTCTCTGAATTTTGCATCATGGCCTTAAAACCAAAGTAAAGTACGAACCAAAACCAGGATTTTGGCAAACTGTTCTACCTCCAGCAATACAGATTTATGGGCTTTATCTTTGCCTCCTATAACGTAGATGACACATGGAAGGGAGAGGGGTTTCCATTTGGCATGATCATGAACAGAGTTCACGTTCAATTGTACATTCCATTCTTTTTTTATTATTAACTTATTACTCAACTAACCCAATTTTACTGAACTGCCTGGACAGATATCCATCAACAGGCATCAGCATGGAGCAGTAAATGAGAATGACATCACAGACCAAGCCATAACACACCTGCAGGGGCCTTCAAATTGCGGTTCCAATGTGGAAAAAAGTATTTGTTTTGTGTTTTTACATCAAATAAGATTGCTTTGTATATTCCCTTTTATTCAAAAGCTTGCATCATGCACAGAGAAGCTGCTGACATTATTTTTTAATGTGACTCATGTTTGGATCTTCTTGTTCCCCTGAGCTGTTTTCTCATGCATGCTCACACCAGCTAACTTCTGCTCTTGGGAATTTATGCAGCAGTGTGGGATTTCAGAGTCAGAAATAGTGGTAAACTGTGAATTAAAATATTGAGCAACAATCCTGAAATGAAAGAAAGCACAGACCTTCACTAAGCCCAAACAGCATTTTGTATTAGTTTGGTCTTTCATTCGTGTGGAGACTGGACAGTTGCATTTTGTCATTCAACAATGTTTCAAAACGGTTACCCGATTATCACAATAAATGCCGATTAAAAATAATATAGTAATCGATTAGTTGATTAATTGATTGTTGCGCCTCTAAACAAATCCTAGAAGAATAAAAAACAAACAGGCAAACTTATTTGCTTTTCCATCAATTGTTTTTTTATAATCAACAGGCAAAAATTTATTAACACCAGAAATGTTATTTTTATGAAAGATTTTTTACTTCAGTCCCCCAGCCCGTGTAGTAACCATTTACTTATGTTTTATATTTTACTGTTAGAAGTGGTTCTTTTTATACAGGTACGGACGACCAAATGTTTAAACGATCAAAACACTGCCTGTACGAATAATACATAAAAGGTATTTGCTTGTTGGAAGTTAATCTGCAGGAACCGAATTTTTCAGTTTCCCATATATGGTGAGAAAAATTATTTATCCGTTCAAATCCGATCGACCAGCAGACGTGATTGTGTTCAACTTCGACTACATTTGTTTAATTTTTTTTTCCACCTCCTTACCTTGCACCTTGACAGCTTTTAACCAGAAGTAATGGAGCTCCGCCCACCTGTCAGCGAGATTTACTGGAGCACAGAGAACGCTAAGCGCAGAACAGTTGGGCATCATCATCTTCAATGCTGAAAATGGACTGGCAGTACTAATGAAGGCGAGCGTGGCTGTTTACTGTCAGTACCGGCACACAGCGGGAGCGGAAACGATGTATGCAGCATGACATTAAACACAGGCCTGATGATTCAGTCATAATCGAGGCAGTTGAGTCATTGATCTCTTTTTAACATTTGAGCAACCAGCCTGTATTTGCCACTTGTACAACTTATAAGTGCTGCTCGCTCTGTGATCTGGCGTGTTTGTGCAACATCAGCTTGCGCCCTCGAGATGAATGGAATCAATCGAGATGAATTGGACTGGAGTCAGAAATTCTCATTCCAAAACACTTAGTAGAATCAAGCAAATATTTCCTGACTGTTCCAAATGTGCGCCGCGGCAACACACCCTCATGGCCTCATCCTGGAGGAGCAAACACCTGTGCTAGTAATATGATATAAATAATATAAGAGATAATACCGTGTTGGCTCACTAGGGCAGACATCTCCCTCTTTGCCTTGGAATTACACATCTTTGCTCGAAGAATGCTTCTCTCGACATGCCGAAAAGTTTACTTTACGCAGGGTTAATTGAGTTGACCTGAGGATGATGGAAGGCAAACATGGTCTGTTATGCGAATGTTCATTTCCCATTGGGAAAGGCTACATCAACAAGCTTTAGCAGCATTAGTCAACTTCTCTAAAGAAAGGTTTCAAATCAAAATAAAGACTCCACTTATTGATCAATTTACTCTTATTATTATCCTCATATTATTATGAATATTTATTGTGATTTAAGTTTATGTTCGACCTTGATTATGTAGAGCACTTCCGTGACTCGGCCTAACTTGATGTTTCCCACACACCTATCGAAACCTAAATCAATGAACAGATTTAACATTCACCAAAATTTTCCAAGCAGATCAGGGAGGGAAAACCCCTCCGAACACACCACAAGGTAAATCACTGTCTGGCTTGAGGTTGCTTCTTAATCGGCATTTCACATCGCAGTTAAGGTGCTTATAGCATGGCCCCACTTGGTGTTAGCATACCTCTATGATTGGGTTCATCCATCGATTTTCTGATCTGCCTATCCTCACAAGGTTCGCGGGGCGCGCTGGAGCCTATCCCAGCTGTCTCTGGGCAGTCGGCGGGGGACACTCTCAACCGGTTGCCAGCCAATCGCAGGGTACACTGAGACAAACAACCATCCGCGCTCACAGGCACGCCTAGCGACAATTTAGAGTGTTCAATCAGCCTGCCATGCATGTTTTTGGAATGTGGGAGGAAACCGGAGTACCCGGAGAAAACCCACACAGGCACGGGGAGAACATGCAAACTCCACACAGGAAAGCTGGGGGGCGGGGGGTGTCAAATTTGGCCATTTATCAGGTTATATATCACCCGCCTCAGGGTGCTTTTACAAGCAGTTTGCTTTCCCTGGTCCAAATCAATTACCGGCATAGTGAACAATGTCAGTGTCCTTACTGATTTATTTTGTATTCATAGAGTAAAAATTCCTCATGTTGGATTCAAAATGCGTCACAACGAACAACGTGATGTCACACTCTTCTCCTGATGTTCACAAGAATGTAGACAGGATGAAGGTTGGCTATCGAGACTGGCAAGTGATAGGTGAATAAACTAGTGTTAAATATTTGAATAATTATCTGGACCAACGAGCAGACAAGCAAATAGCCAAGTGCACTTGAAAAGCACAACTCAAGCATATCCCCCTCGTTTGCATATCGAAAAGGCGTGCTGTAAATGTCTGAATAAAATCAAGACCACCTCTTGAAGGAGTTCTCGATTTGGTCTGCAATGGATTTTGTGCGCGGTGTTGACACGAGTCAAACTGAACAGGGTTATGAACAAGAGTCAGATTAGAACAAATTAAATGGTTCTAATGAGAAAGCACCCAACGAGACAAACAGAGGACTGAAACAAGTGCATTGAGACAAGCTCACCATCTGCAAAAAGCAGTGAGCACGGGGCGGAGAGGAACAGGAGGCCTTCTGTCCCACTTGACATCCAGGGAGAGGAAATGAAGGGGCGGAGTTGTACAAGAAGAACCTTGCGCTCCAAATCAATAAAAGCTAAACTTGACTCTGCAACACTGAAGCTCTCTTCAGGACAGGACAGAGAGGACTGTTGGTGTTATGAAGACTTCGATTCAGACAATGCACAAAGCCGTACCCTTTAGAGCCTTGAGAAGCATAAATGCGTTACGTAAAGTTGTACATGAACCTAAAGTGAACGGTTTTGGGGAGGATATGTTCCTGATCCACTTGCAATAGGTGAACATCTGCAATATAGACAGACCATTTAGAAAAAAAAAACTTTTGAAAAAGTTCTCCCATACGCTTTAAACAAATGCCAACATATTTAAATCATTATTATATTATTCACTGCCATTGACGGCTCTGGAAGTTAACAGCACCCTTGTTTTACCATGGGCAGACAGTGAAGGAGTTTAACACCCTTTAAACTCATTAAGTGTATTGAACACACACACACACACACACACACACACACACACACACACACACACACACACACACACACACACACACACACATACACACATGCGCACAAGCACACACGCGCGCACACACACACGCACACACACACACAAATGCAAGGATAAAACTGATAGAATATATCGTATGCAATGTGGTGTCAGAGTACATGTATGTGCATTTAAGAAGCGGGGCCTAGTAGAGGGCCGGGTCTGTGTTCATCGTGTTTATGTGTTTTACTGTTCTCCTGGCATTCCAAAAATGGCTGAAATGTGCACCAGTGACTGTGGATCTCCTTTTCCAAAGGCACAGGCATAATAGGACGTCGGTGTCCTGTTCCCCGTTAAAAATGTAAAAAAATGATGACCTTAAGGAAACGCGATATAAGGCGTAAAAAAAAAAAGTAGTGTTTCCGGTAACATGAAATTTCAGCATAGGGTCGGTAGGTCGGACAAAGTTTTTTTTTTTTAATCTCCTCACCACCACCCCCCCCCCATCAAAAATTTCAACAAAATAACCATAAAACATAAAACAAGAAGACAGAACCCGCCGCTCCGCGGTCGGCGCCGCCACAACCTATTTAGGTTTTTACTCGGCCCGTGGTGTTCATCAAATAGTTCGCTGAATTTTTTCGATACATCAATGGATGCTATTTTCTTAACATTACGGTGCGAGCATGCGACTGTAACACAGAAAACGCGGTTTAAACTGTCGTCGGAGATCGCGGCCGACACCATGTTTCAATGTTGTTGACAGAAGACAGGGCAAACTACGCATGCGCTCAACGTGAATATCGCGAGAGTTTGCACCGATGTAAACCCTCTACACAAAAATACAATACAATACAATACATGCTGATTTATATAGCGCTTTCACAACAGCGGCAGCTGTAGCAAAGCGCTTAACAAAACAGTTAACATAAAATGTAGAGGGTTTGAAAAAAATGCCGACCGTAAAGTTTTTTTTTTCGACGTAGAAATTCTCGGTCGGTCGGGTTACCGGAAACACACTACTTTTTTTTCTACGCCTAACTGGGATTGCCGACAATGAACCACAATATAGCGGAGGAACACTATATTACAGACATACATCTGATGTACACTGTGCCAATTACGGTCGGCCATGTATGAACCTGGCTAAATGTGAATGCTTTAGCATGACAAATGGGCATTCACCAAGGCCCAAAAAATTTTCTTTCCGCTTGTTAAAAATTGAAATATTTCAAATACCAAACAAGTGAAGATGACAAAACCTTGGTATGAGCACAGTAATGGATGAAATGCTCATTGATTCTGTTGACTGTTTCGAATTGATTGTTTAATGAGGCATAATAGAGTGCACCACTTGTCTATTACCAGCAAAGGAGCAGTCACATCAATGTCAAGAAGTTTGCTGTCAGAAAAAAGGCAAACGTGGCATCAGAAATGTTATTAGTGACGCGGGATAATTGTTGAAACAATCGTTCTTGAAGTAATACTTTGTAGAAAAAAAAACTGTTGCAAACAAACAAGCAAGAATGTTTCACGGTAGCGTTCAAACCTGCACAAAGGCCAAACAATCATGCCTGATAGAGTCAGGCTTTATAATCGACCAGTTGACTCGCATTTGCCGTCATTGGTGAGCCACTTCAAAGTGGTTGGCACTTGCCAAATAAGTGAGCGTGAAGAAGCTTTTTTTCTGAATGTGAGTTTTTGTCGTGAGAAGAAAAAAATACTAGACCAGCATCAAAATTTCTTTGAGCCATGCACCACTGCTTCACAAAGTTTCAGAGCAATTTAGTCCTGAGCAATCCTGTTAAAGAAACTAAAATGGCCCTGGGTAGATCACAGACTACCATGAAGAATAAACAAGGACTGAGATTGTTTGTGAAATGTGTTAATTTCTTTTTGAGACATGTTGTCAAACACTCAATATGAGCATTTAGGCCTCTGTTTAAATCTGGCTGCAGCGCGAGCTTCATGCCGCTTCCTAATCACCCCATTTCCTCTCACACACACACACACACACACACACACACACACACACACACACACACACACACACACACACACACACACACACACACACACACACACACACACACACACAATCAAACACAAACACGGCTCCGACGCCCTTTCTGTTGACCACGCTCAGAAGAATTTGCAATCGTAAATGT
>CAAKHF010019619.1:4522-28985 GCA_901007745.1 Hippocampus kuda | reverse complement strand
TCGACGTCGTTGCGGGCGACCTCCAACAACAAGGAGTTGCTGTGGAGGATGCAGAACAGCTGGCACAAGACCGCCGGCACTGGAAAAACCTGGTTCATCTGGTCGGCTCAACGCACAGGGACGGGACCCCCGGACCTTCGCTGGAGCACTTACTACTAACTACTAACCACGGGGCCGCGGGCCATGCCATAAAAGGAAAAAAAAATCCTCAAAGTACTTCCAGTTTATTTATTATCCGAGGCTGAAAAATATTATATTTTGAAAATGGACCAAATTCTCTCCGTTACTTCCATCTCTGACTGACTCTTCAGGCAAATCAAGTTGTTTCACTCGCTAATAAATCCACAAGCAAAATGAGTCAAATAAACAGTCGTACTTGGAAAGTTTCTTTAAATGTGTTTAAAGTGTATGTGGGAAGAATAAAACAATTAAAACAACTTTTTTTTCTCCATGTGTCTCTATATACATTTCAAATTGTCAGCTATCATGACTGAGTCTGGAATGTCAATTTGTAACAAAAGTTGGTACTGCACTATTGCACATACTGGTTCTGCAAAGATCAGTAACTAAACAGTTTTTTTTTACACCAACAAAGGTATAGTGTCTTCTTTTTCTTGGGTAGATTGTACCGAACTGAATGTATCCGATGGTGGAAACAGGGCTAAAACTACCTAGCATTAAAACAAGAACAATGTCTTGGAATTTGCACAGCCACAGAGGATAATTCCGCTTTATTACCAAGTACAACCTATAGCTCATGGTGTATGTAGGGCTTAAGATTGCATAACGTGAGCCGACATGACAGAGTATTGAATTCATTCAAGTGGCAGGGATGCAGTGCCATTACAGTAAAAGACAATTAATGAGCAAATGGGTTATAAAATATGTTATTTTATGAAAATTAACTTAATTGATCATAAAACGAAACCAAAAATATATATTTGGAGGCATCTTGTGGGTTTTTTTTTTTTTTTTTATGGCTGCGCTGATCATGGATCTTCAACATGTTTTATTTCGGGAAGCCATAATAGGGGAAAATCATCGGTTTTCTCTAGGTAGTAAATGATTTTGTTGGAAAAATCTGTCAATAATCTTTATGTGCCGTTTATTATATCCCTTGTTAAATAAGCATTCTAGTGTTTGGTCCATGCAAGTTTTTTTTTTTTATTTGGTGTCGAACATAAGTCACGTTTTTATTTGCATTGTAACACTTTTTGAGATGTCAACCTGGGCGAAACCAGACAACTCTTTCTCCAATTTGATTTGAAGTTATGGTATTTAATATTAAATGAAACTGATGCAACATAGCTCAAAAGACAATTAACATTTTCACCCACATTATTGGAGCCTGACTTTTATTGTACATCATAAACAAACGGAGGAAGCGGTGGGATGCATTGTGGTCGTCTACGACCAAGCATTGCGTTTCCTTAGTCTGACTTCCTGTTCCTCTCTATCTTATTCAAACAGCCTAGAGGGCGTGGCTTGCATCTACACATTTTTCCCAGTGGCCTGTGGGGCACAAATGATGCTGCACCACAAACTCTGTCTCACAAAAAGTGTCCATGCAAACGAGAAACCGACTACTACTCTAGCGCAGTAAGCGAGTAGCTTCTTGGTTAAGGCCCAACAAGATTAACGAAATGGAGTGGCCTGCCCAATGTCCAGACCTTAATTCAATGGATAACTTGTGAAGTGACAAAAACAAATGCGATTATGGCAAAACCAATACAGGCCCAGAAAGTGTGAAATGTAGTTCAATTTTTTTCTTGGCTGGAAGAGCAGTTCACGGGGGCCAGAAGTAGGTGGACTCCGCGCAACACAGATATAAAGCATTTTTCAGAAATAGTGGTGATAAAACTAATGTGCTGCTTTAGTTCAGCAAAGCGGAACCTTAATTTCATGAGGATCATGGAGCCTATCCCGGCCAACTTTTGGCAAGACGAGGGATACACCCGATTGCTAACAACACTTCACACTCACAATCACATTTCATAAAACTCACCTAGGTGATCACATTATTAAAGTTTAAAAAGTAAGTGAAGGATATATTGACTGTAGATGATCACTGTACTTGTGAAGGACCTCATTTACAATCTTTTATTTACCAAGTACAAGTGGGATGTAATGCAAAGTAGGGATGCAACAACAATCTAATAAAAATCTATGAAAATCAAGAATTGAAAGTGCTGGCAATGAATGTCATTATCATATTGTCGTGTCGCCTGAGTGTTACGGCAGTCACCCGCTCCGATGCTGCGTTGTAGGGCAGAGTGCAGAGCAGCGGACGCTCTGGAGCCATGACGTTTGCATTTCAAAAACTAATACAGATGCAGAATTTGGGTGATGTAAGCAGTGTTGGTTAATGATTGTACTCTGATTAACCAATCACAATCAAGTGCTGACGCATTGAATGTGAGCAATGACTGCATGAAGGGACGTATGGCGGAGGAGGTATGGCTCCAAAAGTGCTCATTTTTGATCAAACATTGACATTTATGATTAAGCCAGCCAAATAAACTTGCTCTCAATAGAATTTTAAGTGTTACAAGTGATAATATATTGAATGAATATTCAATATGACATTTCATTGGTCCACTGTGATATGTTCAGTAATTGTATGGTGATCAATGGCTTTCCAAAAAAATTTTTTAAAAAATCACCTGTAGCTTGTTCTTTGCAGCCTGCGGCCAACTCGAGACAGGCCTGTGTGCTGTGAAGCGTCCCCTCGTATTTTGCTTAGCACTGCACGGGCGTGCAAGAAACCAAACAAGCAAGCATGCATTTTCTGACATGTTATAGACCAAACCAGTAACTGAATTATAACACACATAGGCGCATTTTCTGCCCTGTCAATTTGAAATAATGTCCTGCTTTGGGATAAAAAGGGGATGGAAATTTTGATTTTTTTTTTTTTTTACTTTTATCTGATTCATTAATTAATCCAAAAAAAATTAACAGAATAATCAATGATTAAAATAATCATTATTGAGCAGGTCTAAAATTGAAACTGTATAGTAATCCAAATGTATTTGTCTACAGCTATTTTAAAGATTTGAAGCTTGAAATAGTTTTCAAACTGTATTATTGAGAATTCAAAGGGGGGGGGGAATCAGCTACGGTGGTAAAAACATCAAATTTTCAGTTTGAACATGGGGCGTGTGACACCGAGAAGATTTAAAGACAAAAAAAGGGGTTGTGCCACTGCACTTTACGGGCAAGTTGATGAACAATGGCTCATTCATGCAGGGTGGCATGTTGTTTTCACTTTCTGAACTGTTTGTTTGCCATTCAGGCGAGACAACAATGGCCCACTGATGTTTAAACTGCTCTCTTGTGTGCATGCATCATCTGGGTTACATTCCCTATTATTCTACTGTCTTCCATCACATGTGGCTTGTGTGCGAGCAGGAAGTGTGTGCGCGCCTCCGTCGGGACAGCGCGTTCGGGTGACAGCAGGCACGTGAAGCAGCAGCCCACCCGCCCGTCCCTCCCCCGTCTAATGGCCACAACAGGACGCTTCTTGGGAAATAATGGGATTACGAGAAGGATTGATCTCCAGCTTTATAGCTCACATGTGGCCGCTGCGAGTCGGCCCGGCACGCCATGACAAGCCTGTCAAGGACGGACCACAAAGCTGAAGTGCCATTGGCAGGGTTTTGTATGCACAATGGGCTTTACACACAGCATTTAGACAACAGAACTGGCCAGGCTGCTTGCAAATGTAATATGTCGTGTATGAAACTGTATTTGTGTCCAGCTGAAGATCCTCTCACAGAACAAACGTAGGCGTTTCAATTTGCTTTGCAACTGGAGACTGATTTCTCCGCCACAATTTAATTTTTTTTCTCTGAAGCACAACCTGCAAAATGCGGCCCACCAAATCAAAATATATCTGAAAGAGCCATTCAAATTTAACAGCAACATGCTCTCAATGGAGCCTCCAATGTGACCAACAAATAAAATAACGACAACAACAAAAAAAAGTGTCGTAAACATGAAATCCAGAAGCCACACTTTACAAGAACTGAATCAATCATGTTTTGAGTGACACAGTGGTGACAACTACAGTATATGTTGATTATTTTGTAAACATTAAACACTAAACACACTAGTCAAACATACATTAGTCAACACCAAAATTCTTTATTATCAGACTCCCCACTTGTTCTATTTTCATTGAATAGCTGCAAACCCAAAAAAGCGATGTCATCAGGTGATGACATCACTCTTACACAATAAATCAATAGATAACTAGTTTTGAAATCAGAAGCCAGTAAATTGTTTGTTCAACTGTCAATTCATCCATCCATTTTGTAATCCGCTCATCAAGTGACAAGTGTCACGCGCATGCTGGAGCCTATCCTAGCTGTCTTCAGGCAGTAGGCGGGGGACACCCTGAACCGGTTGGCAGCCAATCGTAGGGCACACAGAGATGAACAACCATTCATGCTCACAATCACACCGAGGGACAATCTGGAGAGCCCAATCAACTTGCCATGTATGTTTTTGGAATGTGGAAGGAAACCGGAGTACCTGGAGAAAACCCACGCAAGCACGGGGAGAACATGCAAACTACACACAGGAAGGCTGGAGCCGGAATCGAATCCTGCACCTCTGCACTGTGAGGCGGACGTGCGAACCAGACGGTCACAGTGTTGCCTTCTTCAAGTCAAATCAAGTCAAGTCAAATCAAGTCAAGTCAGCTTTATTGTCAAATTTGCTCTAAGTACAACACACAGCACAGATGAAATTTCTTTCCTCTCGACTATGTTTCAGTTTATTTTGACGGCTAGATTTGTAACCAAAAAAAAATAATGATCTTGCGGTGTCTCATATGTTAATGTTGTGAAGTGAAGACAATTTGCAAGAAACATGAGGTCAATAGACATGATTTGCCTTCGCGGGCCACGTAAAATGATGTCGCGGGCCTGATCGGACTGGGCCAGCCTGAAATAATAATGGAAAGATGACTGTGACGTGCCCATCACTGGTATAACGAGTACTATATTTCATTTGCAGACGCTGTTCTGTGTATTGAATGACCTGCTCTTGACATTCAAAATTATTTTGCAGCTCTTATAACAGCACAACACGTGGAGAGCAAGAATGCAGCCATAGGAATTGCATATCTGCCTTCACTTCTGGGTTTGTGCTTTCAGTGCCACCTTCATCAATTCCGTGCAACGGGAGCTCCGTTTGTAACACAAATCGTTGTGTTTAAAAAAATATAGTTCACTTGCAGTGTGAATACAAACCGCACCAAACAACAACAACAAAAATTGGTCCATTTTGGTCCGGACCCAACAATCAAACCAAACAACTTTACTTGTGTGAATACACTTTTAATGTTGAAACATGAAAGAAAATCGCAATTTCAGTTCCTCATTAGATGTGACGAGTGGGCTCCAACAAATAGCAAGCGAGCTACCTGCAGCGAATGAAAGCTGACCAAACAGTCAGAATCGGTCAAGTGTTTTTCTAGTTTGTCAATTCTGAGGAATTGCGCATACAACAAAAATAACACATTGCATTACGTGTTTCAGTGGATGGCAATCGAACAATTACAATGTCAGCAGTCATATAAATAAAATACAAGGAACTACCTCTTGGCTACTTTCAAAGTAATTCATTCCCAAGTTAAAACAGGCCAGAGCATTTGATCTCGCCCACCCTGCGATTCTACTAATACAGATTCAGAGGAACTGTTGTGAAAAGCACCAAAACATTGCACCCACAATTTCTCAGAATATTTAAGAATAAATATTTGATCAATGCATGATCCATCAATCTCTTTTCGATGGCGCTTGTGTCCTAACTGAGCAGTGAATATTTATGTGTTTGGATCGTGGGGAGGAAGGTGGAGCGCATGAAGAGATTTGAGCGGAGATTTGTACCTTGGGCTGTAACGTTTTGCAGACGTGCTCACCACTTGTTGACCATGCTGCCTTTGATGCATCATAGTTTTTATGAAATGTAGTAAGGCCCTTCAAGACTGACATCTGAGGTTTTAAAAGGCACCTGTTAGAAAAAAGGTTCCTCACCCTTTCTGTAAAAGCTAACGGAGCTTTAAAGGGCATTTTTATTGTTTCGAGATAAGTATCCCAGCAGTTAACCTGTTTTAATGACTGTATGACAGTTAATGTTAAAATGCCAACTAAAACACGTCTGTACATCTATTTCAGGTTTTACAAAGCCAACTCTGGTGGCTCTAGATTGAACAAATTCAATTTCCAAAATGGTTTTATGGGGGGAAAAATATGGCAGCATCCCAAAAAGGACTTTATAGCCCACTCCACTTAATATACTGTAGAAACATCGCCCCCACACCCCCAAAAAAAGCAACAACAACAAAATAAATAAATAAAATGCATGTTAAGTTCATTGAAGACTAAATTGTTCATAGGTGCGAGCCTGACATGCTTGTTGGCCTGCAGGTGACTGGTAACTTGTGTACCACCTCGCTCACCCTGATGTGATTGGGATAAGCCTCGGTTCACCTGTGACCTTTACAAAGACAAGCCCTACAGAAAGAAAATGGATGGGTGGGTGGTCGCACAGCAGATATTCCCACACCAAAATGTGGGAATGTGACAGTGTCTTGTCACTAGGTTTCATCCTTTAAACACTAATTTCACCACATTTTTGTCTCTGGACAAACCACAAACACTTGAAATGAAACCCAAAAATTCATGTTTTATGATAAATTAGTGTAGCAGGTGGCAGGAATGGATTCCAGCTGTAACTTTGTTTCTGATGAGGACTGATCGGAACAGGGACTGAACGGAGGCTAATTAAAACTTTTGAGACATCCACACTCATGAACTGATTGTTGAATGAATACCCACCACACAGTGTCAATTAAAACAGAAATGTCATTTTCCTTGCAAAGGCAGAATTATTGGTACTGATAATGACACTGGACCTCATTAGATGTGTATCAGAAAGTGACATTTCCTGAACCCTTATATAGTGTTTATTTCCCATGCTGACATAGCATATTACAGTACAGGTAAATTTTGACCTTGGTCAAACATTTCCAAATGATAATTGTCTATGCTAAATTATGAACTACAGATCTTTTCAAAATGTATTAAATGCCTGTCTGACGCTAAATAGACAATTCTCATGGCTATTTCAAGCTCCCCTTCCAACATTGTTACTGCTGCCCATAAAAAATACAAACATTTATGGAATGTATAGTTTCAAGATTACTACTATTTCTCTTGATTTAACACACACTGGTAAATCTAAAATCCACATATGTAGACACGGTCAAATTTGACTTGGAACAGCCTCAGTGTACACAAACAGTGTCGCACTTGCACACATGAAGGACATTTTTAAATATTTACATTGTGATGTGTTTTAGGTTACTTTTGCAAAAGTAATCACCTTTCAGCATGAAAGACTGACATTTTGAATATTTTCTATTGTGTCAAACGGGTCAAGATGGACCTTATAACACGAAGGACAATTAACCAAAAGGTTCATCAAGTGTTTGCATTCAAAAAGAAAGTAAAACAGCATTGAGGCTCCGTTTAAAAACATTCTTAACAGCAAAACCCATCAGCTTTCGTCCTGAGCGGAGGCTCAAACTTGACGCCAAGCTGTCAAACATACACAACTAAGAGTGACATTTCCAACCCCGTGGACACTCATCCGAAGCACTTTGATTAAATAAACAAACAAGAGAGCACAAGGGATGCAACTAAAAGAAACAAACTGTTTTGGAAGAAAAAAAAGTTGCTAGCTACGCGGGTCGCTACATCGGCGTGTAGCTCGGCGCACTACCCCGGGCTGCTCGCATCGTTTTCGGACACTTTGACGTTGACGGCTCGGTGTCTTACCTCTGAAGCAAAAGCTCTTCTTTGTGGAAAGAAAAGTCTTCCAGTGGGAGCAAGGAGAGGAATGTGTCAGGTGTACGCTTCCCGTGCACGGCCGCTCATGTTCACTTAAAGCTCCTTTCAGGCAACTCCGAACGGCCAAAGCTCCGGTCGTTACACTTCCGACAGCTAATCCGAGTGGATGGCGCACACACACGGCGGCGGCGTGCGGCTTAGAGTCGAGTAGTCGCTGTGTGTTGTCTACAGCGTGAAGAAAAAAGAGAAAAAAGTACGGCTCACTTGTGCGTGTTTTTACATAACAGCATCATCCGCTTTTTATGTTGACGCATCACGAAGAGAAAACATGGAGTTTCTTAAAGGGCCACACGGACGGACGACACCTTGCCCGGGCCATCATACATTCATTCACATGTACAGTATACTTAGATGTGAATAGTAATAGTGCACACTATTACTGTAGGAGTCGTTCCACAACTGGATGATAATATAGGCTCCAACATTGTGTTAGCTTAATAGCACAGTCATCACGATATCCATACAAAAATACCCACGTGCTTGCTATTTGTGCGTTGGGTTTTTTTGTTTTTTTTTGCCCTGTAGATTCTCAATCATTCATGTCATGGTAATTAGCAAAGGTTGAATCAAGACTACTGGACATTTTCTTTGTTATTAATTTGTTGTGCTTTTTGCTCGTTGACCTCAAACGTTTAAATGACTTGGGGAAACTATGGTATACTTAAAAAAATAGCCTAGTATTGGGTCGGCAGCACGGTGGAAGACTGTTTAGCACATCCACCTCACAGTGCAGAGGAACAGGGTTCGATTCCGGCTCCAGCTTTCCTGTGTGGAGTTTGCATGTTCTGCCAGTGCCTGCATGAGTTTACTCCCACATTCCAAAAACATGCATGGCAGGTTAATGGAACACTCTAAATTGTCCCTAGGTGTGAATGTGACGGAGAATGGTTCTTTGTCTATGTGTGCCCTGCAATTGACTGTTAACCAGTTCAGCGTGTACCCCGCCTGCTGCCCAAAGACAGCTGGGATAGGCTGCTGCACACCCACAACCCTTGTGAGGCTAAGCGGAATAGAAAATGGATGGATGTTCAGCCAATGACATGTCATTTTCAACACTTTATATTGGTCAATAATAATCAACTTGTAAAAATATCTGGATTGACCAATTGTATCATTTTTGATACAATTGATACAAAGGAGGACATTTCGATAGATTATTTTGTCTCTGACAGTCAAAATGTTTCCCAATGACCTACCCAATGAGGGCTTGATTGGAATTGTGTTTTTCAAGACTTGTCAGCAAATACAGGTGCCTGCCCAGTCATTAAGGGTTAAGACAAAAGTGTCGAACTTAAATTGGACAGCGATTTTAAATTGGACCAGCAAATTGGTTGCATTCTTAAATTTAAATCCAGATTCTTTCATCTTGGGCAATTGGCTAAAGTAAAACCTCTCCTTTCTCAAGAGCACTTTGATACAGTAATTAACAGCCTTTGCCACACCCCGGCTGGATTACTGTAATGCACTTTACTTTGGAGTTAGCCAATCCTCCATTAAGCGTCTTCAGTTGGTCCAGAATGCTGCTGCTCGCCACTTGACTGGTACTCGCAAGAGGAAGCACATAACTCCTACTCTGGCATCCTTTCACTGGCTCCCTATTAATTTGAGAGTTCTTTTTAACATCCCATTATTTGCTTTCATATCTTTATATGGCCTCGCCCCACTTTAGCTCTCTGAGCTCCTGCGCCCCTACGTACCTACCCAGTGCCTCAGGTCTGCAGACGAGATATTATTAACGGTACCAAGAAATAAGCGGAGGCTCAGAGGGTATCGAGCCGTTCCTATTGCTGGTCCCTCTCTTTGGAATGAACTCCCACTGAACGTTAGTCAAGCCCCCTCGCTGTTCATCTTTAAAACTGATCTTAAAACTCTTGTATTTTTTGGCTTTAAATCTGCATAAGACTTGATTTTTTTTTGTTTTCTACTGTCTTTGTGATTAATTTATTGTTTTATCGTTTGATGTTGTGTGAATTATTTTTGCTCCATGTACACCACTTTGTATACAGCGGTGGTTGTTATAAAGTGCTCTATAAATACAGTTGAGTTGAGAAGTAATATTTTTTAAGTAAGCCAATTTGATTTTCGACAAATTGTGACGCCACAAGAAGGCTCATTTCTATAACATTTTCAGGATAACACCTTTCCTTGGACACGACTAGTATTTTGGAAACAGGTTTGCATTATGACCAATGGCTGATAAAGGGCTCATTGGCTTTTAAAGTACCAATTAAGGGACACTTATAAATAAATATATGGTATCATTTTGTATAATAATACAATTCTTGCATGTGGTTGTTTAAAATATCACATTAGGTCAAGTTATCATCGTACTACGGAAGAGGAGTGAGACAGATAACTATCAAATGACTCAAATATAGCTTCAGCTAAAATTAGATATGACCAAGTAGTGCGGCATACCATGAGAATAAAGTCAGAATTCTGAGATAAAAGTGAGAATCTTGCCAACATTGTTTTTTTTTCTTCATTGGCCCTAATCCTCTTCTGTAGTCTCACTGCCTCATTTCACTTCAATAGCGAATTCACATGTACTTCAGCGCAAATGTTTGAGTAATAATAAAGTCAATGCTAAAGCTCCTTGAAAAGAAAAGAGCCAAAAGAAATTTGATTATTGGCTTCATTCATCTGGAAAATCTTTGAAATTCTTCAGTGGAGGAAAAGCCAAACAACTTTTTCTATTTGGAGTGTTGATCCATGAATTCCCATCATTGTCATTTTCATAATGCCTTCAGCAGATAAATCTGCTCTTTCGTTCAGCCTGGTCCAAAAGGGGGCCGGAAAAACTGAATTGATGTCATGGTAAATAACACTTACTTAGGTACTGATTTCATTGGTCACATCTCAAGTTTTTACAAAGGCCACCTCTATTCGTTAAACATGTCACTCATGTAAAATGTTTAGACTCATTTCATTAATGTGATAAGTAAAACAATGATCGATCTATATCTGCATGACTGGCCAGGGCCCAAAAAATAATTCATTTCTCTGAGAAACTCTTATTTTTCACTAAAATCCCATTTCACTTAGGATGTAACAGCTTTGTTCTTCTTTTCATGAAGGAAAGATCATTTTAAAATAGATCCGTGAACATAGTTCAAGCTTCTTTCATCAGTGTATTCAGTTCAGTCAAAAAAATGGGTAGAGGAAAACCATTTTCAGTCTTCAGTTATTATTTTGGTAATTGGATAAAGGTACCTCACCCTAACAGGTGGTGGTCATGTGACATGTCAGTTTCCCCTCCTGTCATATTTGCAAGCTGTCAGGCAAAGCAGGAAAAAAGCACAAGTGTAGTTACATTATTCATGACCACATTCCATTTTGGGTGCAAGCTACCTTAGCTTCATGGCTTTCACCAGCACTTAATGGAATGGAGCCCTTGTTAATGTGATGAGGGGGGAAAACATTGAATTGGAAGGGGTTTTATGCTGCGGCGCACCAGAGCCTCATGGTGGAAAAAAAAAAAACTGGGCCACAATACACACACACACACACACACACACACACACACACACACACACACACACACACACACACACACACAGTATATGTATGTATGTATGTATGAGCACCCCCCAAACTATAACATTAATATCATCTTGGACAATGCACACAACATATACTTGGTGGCCACAAGTTATTAACATTATTAAAATTTGCATTTTACACATTGCATTACACATTTAATATTGAAAATACCTTGAATGTGTCAGAATTTAACCATTTTCTCCATTTCGTGTCCGTGACAATGCATAGTAATAAGTAAGTGATCGGGTAATTTTGAAGATTTAAGAGGATTTTACTGAAGAGCCTTGGTTCCTTGATGCTGTTGACCTCCAAGGTTATTCATATGTTCCAGGCTAGAATTATCACAATTATAACCCCATTTTTAACTGAGCAATGTGTTTTAAAATTGCAACATTTGCACAACATTTTAACATTCTTAACTGTCATACAACACAGAGAAGCTAACCAAGGTAAAGTACAACTAAAATAAATAAAAATACTCATCCTGAAAAACTCATTATGGAGAGGGAACAGGAAAGTGTTTGCAGACTGATTTTGTAAGCATTTAATAGGTATTATATACATAATGTATGCTTTGTAAAATGAATGTATGGATTTGGTATTTCATGAATTGTATTGGTCATACTGCACTATGGCTTCACTTTTCCTCTTTGCCATCACATAAAAATCCAACAAAAGAAAAAATAAATTAAAAACGAAACCTATATTTTGAGCATTTGAACATCTCACGTGACATCATGCATGATGTCCCTCTGAATTTTTACCCTTCAGTTTTTTTGTTGTACCACTTCACTGGCATTCCACTGCTTTTTATTGTGCTTTTATTATACTATAATTACACTCATGCATTGTTACGTTTTACACCACTGAATATTTTGTTGCATCCATAATTACACCATACAACTGTTTGTCATGGGTCAGCAGCACATAATAACTAACACACGTGGAAAATGTTTTTTACTGCACACAAAATTGTTCACACATCATATAAATCAACACATTCAAATCCAAGAGCATTGGAGAGAAGACAAAACATTTGAAAGAGCCTGATCGCGACAATGCAAGATTAAAATAATTTTACCTCTTTTAAAACATGACTTCAAGATTGTTTACTAACAAAAGAAGCCCAACGAGCACTTTGAGTGTGCCCTGAATTGTTTTATCAACAGTGCACAATCATGAGTGGTTACGATAGCAACGGAAACCTGGAAAGCTGGACAAAAGTCAATATCGATCATTACGGTTTGATTTCAGCGTCAGGACTTGGCACCAAGTGCCCTAGAATGAGACCAAAAGCTCAATCAGACCCCTACGTATGCTCGATAATCACCTGTGTGCTATTTCACTCTCACAGTACTGTAACAGGAAGAATTTTAACTTATAAACCGTAAAAGGACAGCATGATTCATTTGACACATTATTGCCATGCACCGAACAGAGGTAGTGAACATACTGGAAATATGTGTGTTTGCAAAATCTGGTTCGTTTAGCCGGGAGGTTCTGGAATTGAAATGAAGCCAGACATTCACGTGAAGTGAAAAAGACTTTCAAATGCTAATTGAATTTTAATTGCACAAATGATTTGTTGTAACAGCGACATTTTCACAACTGGTATTTGAGTCAATCAAGTTATTGCTTGATATAAGAAAAATAGAACAAGAACAGAGACACCCAAACATAATGTAGGTCAGCGGCAGTGATGAGTCAAGGCCTTGGGGGTGTGAATAAGTGTTTCTGGTGGACAAAAATTGCACTTTTGCTCACTTCGTCGAGCGCTTCTCTCCTTTTTTCTCTCTCTCTCTCACTTGAACATGGCATTGAAGGATCGTCCGATAATAAGGCGGCGGATTTCACTCGTGCCAGCGCCAATTTCATACAGCTTTGCGTCCCGCAGGTAACGTCCCATGGGGTAGTCGTTGATGTAGCCGTTACCACCTGCCGATAAAACAGTGACGCTGATGCAGCTGAAAAATGTGGCCTTGCTCCATGGCAGGGTAGCAATTGAATGAAACGGTGTGTAATAACAGAGCCACAAATGTGGTGTATTTCTCACATTGGCAAATAAAGTTCATTTGATCATTGCATTGCCTGCATTAGCTTGTTTGTTAGTTAGCATGCTACTGCACAGTACAAGCCTGACTCAGATCACCTCAGTTTGGAGCAGTCTGTTTTCCGCCTCAAAATGCATTCTGTGTCACCGTTGTAAAGAAGTTTTGGCATTTTTTAAATTTTTTGTTTGTGCCCTCCCTGACTCCAAACCTTCCCCCGACTATTTAGGGGGAAAGGAGCCCAGCCCTGCCACAAATAAAATCCGCAAAAAAACGACATCCAACCAAAAAGTATTATCATGACCTACAGATGACACAAGGTGGCAGCAAAGCTAAGCCATAGCCTGACTAAATGAAATTTCTCCTCTCAATTCAACATAGCTGCTTGTCACCAAACAACTATTTATTTGTTGCAATTTACTTTGGCCTGAGAACACAAAAACAGCAAACAGGTGTGTTTCTTAACCAAAAACAGAGGACGGGTTACGTCCCCAAAATCTGCAAACAGGCAAATGTGGAAATATGCCTGTTTCATTGTATGAACTGCTTTAACTCCTAAGATCAGATGTTCTCCGAGTAGCATGGTAGTCAACTTCAAAATACAGTCGGCAGGAACATATGAAAACCAAGCCACATTGAATGCATCATGGAGCCTATCGAGCTGATTTTGGTTAAAAAGGTAGTGGACACCCTGGACTGGTGTCCAGCAAATTAAATAAGTGATCAATAATTGAAAAGATACTGCAATGTTTACAATTTTGTATAATACGTGTATTACATTTCAATGTCATGGTTAAAAACTGCCCCACACCAACTTTTGTCTCCCGTGTGCTTTGTTTTGATTTGTATGGCAGCCCGTAAGAGAGCAAACAAATTAAGTCTGAATTTATTGCACCCTCTGCTGGTTGTGCCAACTACTAAACTCTATGATGAGTCTTCTGCGGCAAAATAAAAAACACAAAATCTCGTTGATATGAAGGTTAAATCAATTAAATTCACCATGAACAGATTAAAAGATCAGGTACAACTCTTGCTTACACGCGGCTGAAGCTGTGAACGTACATGGCATTATGTGTAGGGTTGTCAGCGCTCGGCATGCTGCCTTAAATGTCACAACGTACTACGAACACACAAAGTGCAGCACTATCATTTAAGTTGTTGTGAAGCCTCGGCCTCTCTTCCATTTATTTATTTAACGATGACTAAAAACGTCAGCGGTGAAATGTCACGTTCATTCTTCACCCAGCTCTTGTGTTTTGTGTGAAGAAAAACATCTCCCTCTCCTTCAGTTTAAGTTTGTCATACATTCAGTGCAAAATATTTGTAAAACATTTTATTCGAGTAACCCCTTCGTAGTCGGTCACAATTCACACACTCCACAAATACAGAATGATTCCTTGATTGTTAATGAAAAAGCAGAGGTCTTATGACTCACCCAAACATTGAATGCCATCTAGCGCGACCTTGGTGGCGTTCTCAGCGCAGTACAGAATGACTCCAGCACAGTCCTGCCGTGACAACACAAAGCAACAATCATTGTCACTTCTGCTGCAGATTACTCACATGGGCATAATTACAGGAAAATAACTTCAGGAGGTTGTTCCACGGTATGAAACAGGTTGCCAAAAATGCTTGCAATATGTCAATGTTATTATTTATCAAATATTGACAAATGTTGCTTTCAGGGGCCACATAAAATGATGGAGCGGGCTGGGTTTGGCCTTCATGTAAACAGTAATTCACCAGTTTGTATATTTGTAGTTTGCATTGGTGTAGAACTCTCGATTCCATTACTTTGTGCAGGAGTGCCGAATATTGTAGATGACGAGTGTACAAACGTTCCAAAAGAAGTATGAGAGGCTGACCATGGCACTGAAGTGTCCTTTGTCACAGGCCCGGGCAACGTTGTACAAATATTGCCGAGAGGAGCTCAACCTGGTGTACATGTCAGCCATCTTGCCTTGCATCAGCTGTTGGGAGAGAGTATAGGGTTGATTTCACTCAAAGACAGATTCAAACAAATTACGTGATCAACTGAAGTGTTTTCTTCCTTCCAGATAAAGACAAAAATGCATCAACCTGGAAGTGTCCAATCTTCTCTCCAAAAGCTTCTCTGACGTGTAGGTAGGGAACTGCAGAGTCCAAAACGGACTGCATGATGCTGAACAGAAGTAATTGTGTTAAATGCATGTAGATTTCATCGATATTTCAATGCACAACATCAAATCCATTTAGGTTTAACCAATCAAGTACCGACCCAACAGGTCCAGCTGAAAGTACCAGCCTCTCCAGATCCAGACCGCTCATCATCACGTAAACTCCTTTGTTCAATGGCCCCAGGATGTTCTTCTCTATAAAAACAACATGCATGATTAAAAAACAGAATCTTTGTTCTCTCTCCTCTGCAGCATGTGCTTCTTGGACGCACACCTGGGACTTTGCAGTCCTCAAAGATCAGCTCACAAGTGTTGGACCCTCTCATGCCCAGTTTGTCCAGCTTTTGTGCTGTGGAGAAACCTGGCATCCCCTACAGGACAGGACCACATGGAAGTGTGAGGACCACCACAGCATCGGTGATTGAATCAAAAATACTGGTTGCACTTAATAAACATGGTCTGACTCACCTTCTCAACAATGAAAGCAGTGATGCCTCTCTGGTAGGCCTCAGGGTCTGTCTTGGCGTATACAATGAGGACGTCGGCGTCTGGCCCGTTTGTGATCCAAAACTTGTTACCGTTCAGAATATAGTAGTCACCTGGGGTACAATAAATTTTAGAGATAAGCAGTTGTCATACAATGAAGGAGTGAAAAGTGCACCAGTGTGCTTTCCCACAGGCGATGGTTTCACAGTAAATAAGTGTTTGTAAAAAAAAAAAAAAATTTTTTTGGGAAAACAATCGTTATTTACTAGATTTCCCCAATTCAGAAGAATTTTCTGTGACAGACAGGTGGATGCAGTCCACACACACAAAAAAAATAAAAAATTGTGACAATTGAAAAGTAGTTTCAAACAATTTCAACTTCAAGTTGCACTACCGTCATGTATGACAAACGATATCTGCAAGCATGACCATGGTTCATTCTTGGTATGGATATATATGTATATATTTTTTTTTGGCAACACACGACCTCGCATAAAACGCCACAAGAATTAACTCCAGCAAGTATTAGAAGGATGAACTCTCGATGTTTGGGTTTTCTTTGGGATTATTTTGTACAGCATTTGAATGTAGAGCAGAGGGTTGTCAAATAAAAAGACTTACTTTTAAAGCTCACTTTGTTTTTATGTGATTCACTTATTTCTACATGCGCACAACATGAATAAGAATGTTAAAAAGTGAGGCAGCGTGTTGAATTTAGGACTACAGTTGTGCGTTACAACAATATAAATCGTCAATATAAATTGTTTATTCTATGAGTTAATTCTATATTGTTTATATCGTACATCATTTTTTTTACTTAATGGACAATGTGAACACTTAATCAATATCAAAATGACAAAGAGATGCTTGCACCGGATTTAGCAGAAAGATAATTTCAAAAATTTTAAAATCTGCAGTCTATCTATCGTTACATTTCCCCCATCGCTACTGAGGGAACGCTGTCATTTGTTTCCCTGCATTGGCCAATTGGGATTTCTTTTTTTTCTATTCAAAGCTCAACACAATTAGCCAACGGTATGATGATGAAAACATTTGCTGTAGAAAAATTTAGTTTCCTTTGAAATGTCAAAGATTCGACCCTGAACAAACTTACCTTGCTTCTTCGCCTTGAGTTTCATGGACACAACATCAGAGCCAGCGTTTGGCTCACTCATGGCTAAAGCACCTACATGCTCTCCTGTCAGTAACTGCAAATAAACAGAAAATTTCAGATGAACATTAACTTTCTTTTCTGAGGCTATTCTTTAACCGGTATGCACCCGTGTACGAACCTTTGGCATGTATTTCTCTTTCTGCTTCTCGGTGGCGTGGCGCACCATCTGATTGACGCACAGGTTGGAGTGAGCGCCGTAGCTGAGAGCTATGGCTGCCGACACGCGAGAGACTTCCTCCATAACAATGACGTGATCTAGGTAGCCCAATCCAGTGCCTCCGTATTCCACTGGAAGACACACAGAGAGGAAAAAGTCACTAAAGAAACAAACAAACAAAAAAAATATCCAATGACGTTCCCTTCATGGTAAATTTTATAAAAACGATTAAAAGAAATTGAATAATAATTGATTAACCTGGTGCAGTTATCCCTAGCAGCCCCATCTCTCCCATGTCTTTCCAGAATTCCTGGCAACACAACACAATAAACTAATTGCAGCGTGTCAACAAGTTGCGTCGTTATGCTCAGTATCATCGCTCCAATATTCATACACTCTAAAAGCACTGAAACTCACCCGCATTCCAGCAAACTCATTCTTCTTGTCTATCTCGTCGGCATGGGGTGCAAGTTTTTCTGCACAGAATTTACGAACACTTTGCCTGAGCTGTGCAAGACAAAGGGAAAAAAAACACTGACTTGTGACAATTTGGCAAAAATGATTAAGAAACCACACTTTCTCATTTTGTCCCTTTATTTCAACAGCAGAGGACCACACAAGGTGGTATGGTGTCAAATTAAAAGAATGTGTTTCCAGATTTTTTAAATTTACATTAGGTTAAGTGCACACATGCATCCTACAAGACAATAGTGTATAAAACAAAAAAAAAAAGACTTTCAGAGATAACACTGGTCAATATTTTTTAAGCAGAGATGCAAATAAAATACAAATTAGCAACAGCGTTGTGCTCTGTCGGCTATTTCCAAAGTATGGAATGTTACTGTAGTTAGCTGTTATATAATCTTGTCACGCGGACCGTCTCCTATTGCCAATATAACAAGAAGCAAAATGTTAAAAGTAGCCAATTCTCTGCAGCAAAATTGAGCATTTGGTGGCGCTACCTTAACCCGTGTGGCTAACCTGGATCTGCTCGTCTGTCAGCCCGTTCACCACATCGTCCACGGGGATGGCAGCCCCAGCGCATCCTCGCCTCGACACGAAGGGCACCAACAGCTTCGAACCGAGGTGGAGAGATTTTCTGACAGCAAACATGGCGTTCCCCTTCAATGTGTGAACGGATGGAGAGGATTAAACGCGAGCGCCCACGGACAGAACTCGAGAGAAGCGTTCTATTGCCGGAACACTGGAGGTCTTACTTTCGCAACAGTAGGTCAGGCAAACCTCCGTTGACGCAGCTTTTCTTCTACGGCACGTATAGACGCGTGGCTAAATGTGAGATCATGTATTATTGCCATCTATAGGATGGCGTGGGTATATGTCGAAATTATTTATTAACAAAACAATACAGTACAATGAATCTTGGATTGTTACTAATATCCGTAATAATGGCGTGACTACATTTTCAAAATAGGAATAATAATACTTCATATTTGGCACAAGTACTAGAATTACCGTTTATGAATACAGTACCTATTATTTATGAATTTATGTAATTAAAATGTATTAATTCACTGTTAATAAAACTATGTTTGTAAAAATCACGACCATATGTATTTTATGAAACAATGAAATAAAACAGGAGAATATATAATTTTATCAAAAGTAACTATTTCACATGTTTAGCATATACAGTACAGTACTGTATTCATTTGGTATTTTTATTATTTGTTTGTATGAATTTATTTGAATCAAAATAAGTGTGACTAAAGGCAGAATTCTTTATGATTTAATGACAAATAAAAGTTTGCTCGCCCGCACTGTACATAATTTTGGATCGAGTGCGCAGGCGTGAATCACATGAACGCGGTTCGTGCACCAGCACACAACTCAGCGGAGACGACTCTTGCACAGAAGCAACGAGGAAGTGTGGGTTGAACTGTTTGAATACTGAAAAAGCTTCCTCACAAGCGTGAAGCTCCTGAAGGCAGCACGAGCCTCGAAGTCTTTGTCGTGCTCTGCCACGACGCGTTCAATGTCACCCAAAAGAGCGTAGGAACTCCAACGATTCGGGTCTGACTTTTTTTTTTTTTTTTGACAAGTGCTTCCTACAGAGTTGCGATGAACTCCCACAGTGTGTCGAGCGAATTGAACCGGCGAGCGCGTTCGGAAGTGTGATGGACCCACATCGAGTACCGCAAGTGACCATCACCCCGGATGGGGGCGGCTTCTCACGGGAGATGAAGCAGGAGGACTGGGAGGAAGGCGAAGCGGTGGACGGGAGCCTGCGGAGGAAGCTGTCCACCTCCTCCGTCTCCTCCACCGGCTCCTCTGCGGTGGAATCAGAGGATGACCTGCTGAGCGACAACGAGAGCAAAAGTAAAGGCATTATCACTCTGGAGCCCCTGGTGGACAGTGGAGAGGTGGGTGCACCATTACAGAAAATAGAGCAGGGTGAAACTGCATCAATAATCACAGTAAATCCATCCATCCATTTTCTGAACTGCTATATCCTCACGAGGGTCGCGGGCGATTTGGAGCCCATTCAACCTGTCTATGGGCGGTTCACCCTGAACTGGTATATACATATCACTTGATCATCGATATGTGACCCAGTCTCCTGGGTCAACACAATTGAGCCAACCTTGGTAACCCAATCTACACAAAATTCACAGTTACCTACTAGCGAGAGGGTTGGGAAAATAACCCAGTATTTATTTATTTTTGTGGGGAGATAATTAGCCACATTCAGGCAAATGTAATGAAACTTCCCAAGGGTGGGAATTTTCTTATTTACAATGTCAGCTCTTGATATGTAGATAAAGTTCTCTTCACAATACATCTTTGCTTCTTTCTTTTGGTTCTACTGTGGCCACGTTTGGCCAGTTGAAATGCCTGAAAGCCAATTTTTTTTCAATTCTCTGTTCTCAATTGTATTAAATTATACAATGTGTGGGAAATGAGTGACATTTCAAATGGAACATTTGATTTCTTTATTTTTTTAATTCATGTTTTCTACCAGATGTTTACATTTGAATGAGTCGAGACAATTCGCTATTCATGCTTGAGTTTGGTCCCAAGCCCCGGTGAATAGCAACTATGCACCATATTATTAGCAATATAGGAAGAATATATGTACTAAAAATGCATAGAAATGTCACTTTTTTAGGTGTATTTTACAACATGTGCATTGTCGCGAATAAAACTGGACTCTGAAAGGTTACAACAACAACAACAAAAATATGTATAGTTATACTATTGACAAGAATGGATGTCAGTGGAAAAACATTATGCCATTAAAAGTTTAAAAAAAACAGGAAAAACTAGAAAAAATAACAGACTATGCTAAAATTTGCCACATAAAATTGAATGAGTTGTAAAATTGAACAAGGCCAGAGGATGAAAGGGTTTGGGAGTCAACATTTCGTCTTCATTTAGGCTTTGCAGTATTTATATTTGCAAGTACAAATATTTGAATGTTATTTGCAAATCTTTGCTCTGCAGGTTTTAGTCCCTTACCTCTGTGAATAACAAGAGTTGACGCTATTCTCTATTCTACAGAAGTCAACAAAAAGTTGAGGCAAGCAAGGCTCCATAAAATGATGTGGAAAGCTGAATCTGGCCTTAATGATGACCCCTTTAATTAAAACCTAAATAAAATGCATGTACAGTATATATATCAGTCTATTTTAACATTACCAAAGTCTTCCAAAGGAGGTAGACTTTCCCATTAGGATTTTCCTGTTGGAGAATCATTCGACACATGTCGATTGATGTGGCTTAATTTCATTCCACGCATCAATCAATTGAAAGCAAAAGTGCAAATGAATTGAATGAGATCCTCGACCCGCTCCGTTGTCCTTTGGTACAATTACCCACACGACAGAACACTTCAGCGGTGAGGCCAAAGCCGGCATAATTGCAGCACATAAACAGCAGTAAGCAAACAACATCCTCCCAAAGGATCTCTTTCAGACAATTAACACGGGGCCCATTATACCGTGGTAAATGTCTGTTTGTCTCCTTGATTTTAAAGTGCCATCAAATGTCAACGTGAGTACTTTAGTAAAGGCGTCATTGCGGGAAAGAAGCCACTTCTACATTTCTGCGGTTATATACCACTGTCCTGTCCTCTGCTTATGTAAGTTTTGTCTTGTTTTAGGTCATCATAATGACATATTGGGCAAATCTCGCGACGTTGTTTGTTTCCTTCCTATTACAAAAGATAATCGTCTGGCCATGTCATTAAGAAGACCAATGAAATTAGGTTATCTCTGCCTCGACTTATCAAAGGCTTCCATCACCGTAACGAGCTTTGCAGTGCTCACGAACTGAAACAAGTTTTGTTGACCACGGGGCACCTTTTGACAAGAGCACTTTGTCACAATAAGGTCCAACCATCACCTTTAATGCTTTTGAAAATACAATGCAACAATACAACACTGGTCCACAATTTAATACTTTTTTTTTTTAATCAGAGATGCAAGCAAATCTTTCTACATTTTATTTATTTTTTGGGTGTTTCCGAATAAGCCCTCGGTTTTAATAATAATAAATAATAGCAATAATAATATGTAATATAGGTAGGTTCAGCGCGCTTTTTTTCAGAAATGTCATTGCTATAATTTACTCGATATGGTGAAATATTATGAAAGGTCAAACTTACAAGTTAAAAAAAAATTACAAAATCATGCGCGAGAAAAAAAATTTGAGACATTTTTTTTAATCGATGTCAAACACATGTTGAGTGACACTGACACATAAAGCCATCTCTGATTCAACGTTGCTGTTGACCAGTTGTAGTTTCTTTGAATTTAATTCAGAATTTGGGCTTTGGAAAGCTTTTACATGTTACATAACAAAAAAAAAAACATGACAAAAGCTACAGCCACAAATCTTTGAAATGAATCATAATCCCACTGAATCAAACTAAATCATTACATTTGAAAACATATGGTACCGTTTTTGGGTTATATCGACACTATGTATTGGCTAGGTATATAAATCATCATCATTATGTTCAATAATTTATTGGAGACATGCACACTCCGACAATGCATACTTGCAAATTAACGTTCCGTGTCAAGCAACCGCTCTGTCTGTATTCAGGAATGCATCCGTCATTCATCATCACAGTTAATGGTGACTGTTTTTAAGGTTTTTTGTTTTTTCTTTTGGGTCCACTCTGGATTACTTCTTTTTACGCTTCAGTGGCAGCAGGCAATGTTGTTTGGCTGAATTCTCCCTCCCTCAACGTTCCTCTCCACATCACATTACATTTCCATCACTTGTCATCAAAGGTAACAGCAGTTTACTTTTTGTAACGCTCGCATGACTGAAAAGTATATTCAACCGTGATGACGCCACAACATGAACACTAGAACAGGTTTTTTTTCTATTAGGATCCCGTGTGGGATCGTCGAGCCTTTTAAAGTTTTAATGTTGCTCTGTCCCTCCTTAGACACACATACTGCAGGTGTTGCGGGAGCGGCCTCAAGTTAAACACAGGCCGAGGGTGTCTGTGTGTATATGTTAATCTTCTTGGTCGAAGAACATTTTTGTTTGTCAATGCTTCTCAGTCAGACCTGATGTGCTTTTATTGAGCACAATTTGCGAGACACAATGGCCACAAAGGGTTTGCATTTCTCTCACGATAGTAGAGAATTGCAAGGCTGACTGTGCTCATAGACACTGCGGTGCTTCGTCTTCTCTAGGTCAACAGTGTCACCGCCAAGATAAGATAAGATAAGATATCCTTTATTTGTCCCACACTGGGGAAATTTACAAACGTGACTCTTTCACTCATCCTCCTCGCTTCTCCATTAACTCATTCACTCCCAAAGACGTTTTTAAACGTCTTTTCAGACTTGGTCCAGAATTGGCTGGTACTGAATGAGTTAAAAGGTCGGTGCTTGTCATTTTCTCTTCAACATCGTCAATACAAATGATCCGATAGGAACGCACATTCACACGGATTTCACCATTCCTAGAGAATATAGAACTATCGCTTCAAAGGGAAATGTTTTCATCGCCAGATCGGATCGGAGCGACAGTGTTTAGTGCCCTTCTCCGCCCCCCCCCCCCACACACACACACACACACACACACACACATTTGAAAGGCGAACATGGCATTATGCAATAATGCTCTTTTCATTTTTTCCACCCGCCTTTTAGCAAATCGAGCTTTGACATTTAACAAGGCACCGTTACAGGAAGTCAATATCACTTACACATCACTATAAAGCTGCAGTATTTCATAAGTTAAGCGCTCAGAAGAGACTTATCATTTCTACTGCTTCCATGCTGAGTTTGTATCGCTCTGTCAAAGGTGTCAGCACGCTTGAATACGGCAGATATTAGTCACAGAGCCTGTCGGTCTGTCTCGCGCCTGCCTCTTCACTTTCTTTCCCTTGGATGTGAGTGCCTCTGTAGCCTGTGCTCGCAGCATTGCCATGGGCAACCGCTTGGATCAGCTCTGCTTTGTCAGCCTGGGTGTCCCACATGCCAAGAATCTCTGGCCAAACACAAAGAGAGCTGCAGTGCTGATAGGGAAAAACATGCCAAACACACCTTACCTAGCAACAAATCATAGGAATGCACAGTTGTAAATGACTGCAGTGGATTTAGGGCTGAAGGATTTGGAAAAATATTTTAATTCTGATTTTTTTTCCCCCCTCAGTATTCCAATTTGATTTTTTTTTCAAGGTCTCCTTTCCATGTAAGCAATAAATTAATTGGGGGTTTATTATTCACACGATTTAGTCTTTCATTCATTCATTTTCCGAACCGCTTAATCCTCACTAGGGTCGCGGGGGGTGCTGGAGCCTATCCCAGCCGTTTTCGGGCAGTAGGCGGGGGACACCCTGAACCGGTTGCCAGCCAATCGCAGGGCAGCCAGCCAATCGCAGGGCAAGACGTTTTAGTCTTATAGGTTAGATTTACTCGAAAACAAAAGCAAATGAACCATGAATACAACAGTTTATTTCCAGTATGCACTTCATTCTGAGTTAACTTACC